>JAUMHH010229340.1:0-11769 GCA_032359455.1 Chlamys rubida
TTATTATAAAATTGAGCACATCCTTCCTATGACAATATATATCGGGATACGTATCGCAATATATTCATTCTGTATTGTAATATATCGGGATACACTCTTGGAGTATTGTGACACCCCTACTGACCACATGGGTTTTCTCTGGGAAATCCGGTTTCCTCCCACAATAAGACCCTCCATGCACAACATCCGGGCCAACAAGAGTGATAATATAAGTTGATATAAATTGTTTCATAATTGTTGTAAAAGAAATAAAACTTAAGTTTATCACTGTCATTTTACCAAGTTGTTGAATGCTGATCTACAGTTGTTGTATGTCCTAGGTGATGCTACTGTTATCCTATGGGAGACTGGACAGGAAGGAGGAGCCCCCTGTCGTACAGTCAGTCCAGGCCGATCCCGTGTACACAGAATCTAACGAAAATCAACCTTTGTTGTCTTGATAGAAAGTACTGTATATTGTTTTTTATTTTTATAGAACCATAACACCAACTTTGTTAAGGTTTTACGAATGCAATCATTTCACAGATTTTATATTCCATGGCGAGCCATTTATTTATATGTGACAATTTGTAGCTGTTTTATCAAACATTTGATGGGATCAAGATTTCATTGTGTTTCATCATAAATAAATATATCGTGACATGTGTTCCTGCATTTTATACAAGTTCAAACAAGTGTAAAAGTACATTGTTCAAGTATTATTTTTTGAGAAATTTTGGTTGGTGAGTTTATGTTAAAATTTTGTGATATATTCACTTTATTTGAAAAGAAAACCGTTTTCAAATACCATTGTTTCAAATGACTAAGAATCTGAATTATCTGCTAGGGAATATACAACTGTTAATCGTTTTGTTTTTGCATTTTCTTACTTTTCGAAATTGTATTCCGAATGAGGAATTTGCTAGAATTTGAATTTGTATAAATAACAGCAACAGTTATTTCCACCCTGAAATATTTTACCATTCCAACCTGTAATAAACAAAAGTGGGCGTGGCACACATGATGTAGTATATACAGTGCTACTTGTGGATAATTAAAGACTGGAAGGCTGAAAAGGAAGTCGATGTCATGATTGACTGAAATAGTATTAGGTAGAAAAAAACCCTTTTAAGCAATTGTTTTTATGACTTTACTTTTACTGACAAAAATAAATTTGAAACCAAGAACAATGTAAAGTGGTCTTACATCTGTTTACTCTTTGTATAGAAATCAACACAAAGATACTGTAATTTGGATTGAAATGCGCGTATGAATCTTGAATGAGATGATTAACAGAGCAGTGTATTTGTCTGCTAATGGAAGCTGTCACTGTCAAATACTGTATCCCATGGACAACCCATTACAATTCTCATAAAGGAAACACATGAAGTTTGGGCATTAAGTTATGTTTCAAATAATGATCACAAACATTTAAAACTGATGCTTAATTAATAGTCCATGTATTCATGGACATAATTTCCGGTAATGTTTACATGCATAAAAGTTTTATTTTGTGTTTGTTATTTTGTAATTATTTTGTAATCATTCATTTTACAATCAGATACATTTACATTCATATAATCAGGTGATATAGGTATTTCCTTAAATGTTATGATATTTACATTTGATATTTGATATATTCAGGATATTCCTTTGTTATCATATATTTGTTATTGGGCGATTGAGTTGAAAGCTTGTCTATATTTTGTAATAGCGATATAGGCATCTATAATACAATGTTGTAGGTATTAATAGTTGTTACGTTGTTGAAATGCAGATTGCCTCTACTATGGACCAACCTAGGCCGCATTCTTTAATTACTGTTTAGTGGTAAATGTCCAATGGAGAATAATCCACTAACGTTAAAGTTCCTCCTTTGCTCAAGAAATTTATAATTTTTTGTTGTTGTATAAACCTGACTGTCACGGATAGATCTTAAGCATATTAATAAAGTTTTATGACATTTTAAAAAAAAACTTCCTATGAAAAATATTTTCAACTACAATAGGAATAATTAACCATGCATAGTGATACAATATTATAAGTATCTAGTGTCCATTTGACCTTTATAAGTGACAATAATACAGTTCTATATAAGAATCCAGTGTTTGTTTGACCACAGCTATATTAGAGTATACCTGCAGTGTTCATTTGACGATAGTGACATCCGAGAATGTATTTTATTTGAGAGATATTATGAATATACTTCATTTGAAAGACACCGATATTTGAGACGATGATAAATTTAAATAAGTTTAATACTGTAGAGATTAAAGACAACACAAGAGCAATTTATATAATTTGAAAAAACCCCACAGTTGTATAAATTAGTAAAGTTTATTAATCCAGACACCATTGTAAAAAAAGTGACTATTATAAGATGACTGTAGTTGTGTAGAAAAATTCAATCTTTCCCCTAAAATACTGACATAATGTTTGGATTCGGAGATAAGTGGTAGCCTGATAAAGAATAATAATGGTTGACTAATTTACAATTCTAGTGGTACATGTAATAATATTTTCCCCTCTTTTGACACCGAATTAGAAGATTGAATGACGAAAAGAGGCAAATTGCAACATTATTGTATTCCTGAGCCCGTATTAATGAAACCGTTCTGATGCTCAAGCATGGATTTTGTGCTCAAGCTTAATTTCTTGTTCTGGTTATAAATTCTTGAAAAGTTCATTTTGTCAATGATTTGGAAAATCTTTGAAGAGACTTAGAGCTGTTTTCAATGTTTACAATTGAATTATTGATCGTTTGACATGATTCAAGTGAGTTATAAGAAAGTTGGTTAGAGCACAGAATCCATGCTTGAGCATGAGTATGGTTTCATCCCTACGGACCCTGCTTGTTATGGATTGCTGCTCATTTAAATATGTATTTGTATGACTTAAAAGATTGTTGCTCAAGCACATTAATTTTAGTGCGCTATTTCAACTGTATTTATGGTGGATGTAGCTGTTGAATGGCAAATATATGTGATGATCCTTTGTTTGTCCATGTTCAGGCCATGGAAATTGCCTTAAATTAGGTCATTATTTTGAAAAAAGGTGCATATTTGAAAATGTCTGTAGCTGTTAGACTTATTGACTGGAGAAAAAAGTCTTTTTTCTGATAGTTGGTGTTAATATATATTATAAATGTTGGCCAAATAAGTTCAGATTTTTTGTGATTCGTTATAGGTGATCTGTCCAGTATATTAGTATCCGAACACTAAAACTATTATCCGAAAACTTTTTTTCTTGAAAAGTTGGAAGATTGCTAGAAAATGCTTGGAAAATGCTGGGAAAATGCATTTTTTCCCCTGAAAAGTCTCAATGTATTGTATACGTGTGCCAATGCATCAACTTTGTATGGACAAAATATTTGTGTGCCAATGCATCAACTTTGTATGGAAAAATTATTTATGAACCAGTACTCATTTATCAGAATACCATGGCTAAAGAAAAAGCGTAAAATACGCTTTTGTTTGAAAGTTTTATTTAAATTTTCCTTTTTGTGTCGTCATACCATGTGATATCACTACATGACTGTAACATCTGGACATCATATGAGATGATTTTAGCATAATTTATATGTACATTTGTAGCTACCTGGACGTAATTTTGTATTACAAGGAAGTTGTGTTCAGATCCTCTGTTTTATTATTTTGGTACAGCATGCTTGACAGCCTTGTTTATTCTAAAGACAGTTGATCATTATCAGTGAAACAGTCAGCAACAATGCCATATTATTTTTAACCTCAGGGTAGAAATCTTGAATGAGATGATTAACAGAGCAGTGTACTTGTCTGCTAATGGAAGCTGTCTCTGTCCAATACTGTATCCCATGGAAAACCCATTACAATTTTCATAAAGGAAACACATAAAGTTTGGGCATTAATTTATGTTTCAAATAATGATCACCAACATTTAAAACTGATGCTTAATTAATAGTCCATGTATTCATGGACATAATTTCCAGTAATGTTTACATGCATAAAAGTTTTATTTTGTGTTTGTTACTACTACTACACTCTACTGAGTGGTTTAAAATATTTTTGTTTCTTGTCCTCAGATGAATAATTGTAACGAAGTCGTGGACATTTCACGAGTTGTTTTGATGCGTTACACTTACCTGTTATTTATCGTTGTTAATCGTATATGATCTCATCTCATCATACCTGTTGTAATGTTGTAATATAACTAGCAGAAATAGAATATGATGTAGAAGGATTATCTGGATTATCTCTTTTCATTTTACGTCATTTTCATTAAACACCCCGGTGCGATACTCAGAATAAATGCAACTGATATTGTATGTTTTATCGGAGATAGCTATTATTTACTAGAATTGAAATTTCGACATATATATTATGTTCTTTATCAGCTTTGAAAAGTTTTGTTTTCTTTTTATATTTTTTTTTATGAATGCTATTTGCTTTGTCAATGTAGTGCTTTAGTTTAAAAGAATGAAAAGTATTTTGGTATTGTATGATACCATGTGCCAAACGTCATCTGGTTGTTGTGGAACCGACCTGTTACATCTACCATAACTTGTTGCTGACAAGTTGATGAGTGACATGCATAAACAATATTTTGTGTAGTTAATTATTTCACTTATTTTATCAGCTGCATTGTGATACTCTCGACTATAATGTACATGTAATTTGTAAGTCAATGATTATATATTGTATGTTAATATTAATTGTTAACTTATTAGTCCAATTACTACAAATGTCATATAAAAATAAATATGACCTCCATGTTTGTTTTGCTATTAAATAAACACGTTTTATTGGCGATGTCAACAGTAAACCCGTGCTAATGTTTACATGTCATAATGTACGTTTCCTCCTCATGTTTACGAAATAAACAAGATTAAATTTCCTCCGTCAAACTCCATTATTTTAAGAGGCGTCTATGTGTTAACGCACTGCCTTCCTCCCACTCCATTATGGTATGAAGGGTATACTTATCCCTTGCAGAAACAAGGGTTAATTGTCTCATACTCTGTGAAGTGATTGAAACCAAAACTGATATGATGCACCAGTGTCAATACCTTTCACCTTAATGGGATTTTTCTTCGTTTTTCTGTCCATTTTCAAATGTTTCCTTTCGTGTCCCTCTAGATCCACATCTACTGTTTAACTGTTTCTAGGCTGTATAAGGTTTTGTCGATGATCCATTACAAACATGTACATATTCCGTAGTTTTCTTGGAATGTCAAAGTCCCGGTTTAGTTATTGTCAGAAACATAGAAGGAAACCTCTTAAGGTCCTCCTCGATATCTAGGGGTTACGCTCACTTTCGCTCTCTACACCCCTGGAATCATCCTCCATATTCCGGGTTACGCTCACTTTCGCTCTCTGCACCCCTGGAATATGTCATAGCAAAATTGAAGGCTCAGTGTGTACCACCTTGTTGACGAGACAAGAAGACTAGTTCGATCCTTTGATGTACATCAAAAGAATCTCGCAGTCACGTAACGGTAAAAAAATGACAGGCTTTGAAGTCGAGTGTCGCTCCTTTGTAATCTTCAAAGGACAGGTATCAGACTAGCGATTGGTCAGTCTTTTTTTTACCTGAGACCAATCAAACAGATATCTTCGTGCCTTCAATTTAACAATGACATATTCCAGGGGTGCAGAGAGCGAACGTGAGCGTAACCCCTGGATATCGAGGATGAGTGAGACCTAGCTAGGCCACGAGTAAGACAGTATTTTCCTCTCTTATTCCCGTGGATGTTACACTGTCACATGACGCAGGTTTCCACTGATGACGTGGTGGGTCTTGGCCGCACAAGGACGGTTTACACTTGAGAAAGACGCTTCAAAACACGGATGGCTTCCACTGGAGATAGATGTTACACAACTGCCGCATAACGACGGTTTCTACTTGTAAAGGGGGGGGGGGGTATTAATAGAGATAGATGAACTGCCACATAATGACGGATTTCAATTGTGATGGGGATATCCAAAGGCCACAAAACGGTGGTTTCCACAGGAGGTAAAACTGATCCCATAGTCAACGTTACGACGGTTTTCCTACTGGCGCTATTGGCTACTCATATCGATGGTGAACTATTCCATCGCCACAAAAACGACATACACATACATTGTACTAACGGCTTCCACTTGAGTTCGGATCTCCTAAATGTCCACATAACGACGGTTATAACATCTATTACAATAAAATGTGATTATGAAACAAGTTTTAACAGCTTATATTATTCACTCTTGTTGGCCCGGATGGAAACGCACCGGGGGTCTAAAAATGGGAGGAAATCGGAGTACCGGTATAAAATCCACGCGGTCGGTGACCCAATA
Source organism: Chlamys rubida (assembly GCA_032359455.1). Lineage (NCBI taxonomy): Eukaryota > Metazoa > Mollusca > Bivalvia > Pectinida > Pectinidae > Chlamys > Chlamys rubida. The sequence goes on from JAUMHH010229340.1 coordinate 6,291, forward strand.
CATTTGAATTACATCCGACCAGGAAGATAAACCCAGGTGTCGTGGTGAAGGCGAGTGCGCTATCCACTGCGCCGAACGACCACAACGTTTTCTACAGGAGATCGGATCTAGTAAATGGCAAAATAACGACGGTTTCCATTGGAGATGGGAGATACTCAATGTTCGTATCACAACGATTTCTACATGTTCTAGAGATAGTAGTTCACACCATGACTACATAACAATGTTCACAGAATATATGGGGATTACACATTTCCCTCATAACAAAACGGTTTCCCCTGGTGATAGAGAATACTCGATTGCCACACAATGTAGACTTTCACTAGATATAGGGGCTGTTCATGGGGTTCATAACTATGGTGTCTTAATCAGGCTACTCAATTGTGTCATAGCAACGGCTTCGACCAAATGTTGGGTTTCTTGACCAAAAAATGACTGTAATTAACACTCGAGATTGGGGATATTTGACATCAACAAAACGACAGTGTCCACCGATGGTCGGAGTCCCCCCGAATTGCTACATTTAACGTTTTTTTAAGTGAATATAGAGACTCGGACCACGTGGATTTCACCGAAAGTACAAGTAGGTGCTGTTTGGCTACATTACGTTAGACCGCGTAACGACGGACTTCACCGGAAGTAGGTGTGTTTAATGGTCACATCACGATGATTTCTCATCAAAGCTCTTTGTTACCCAACTACCTTATATTATAACGACATTTTTCGCTAGAGACAGCGAATGTTCCTTGTTAAAAAAAACGACTGTTTTCATTTGAGATCATCCACGATACTCCAGCGGTTAAGTTCACTTTCGCTCTCTGCACCTTGGAATATGTCATGACAAAATCGAAGAAGATGAGACTTTTTTTAGAAGACTAGTTTAATCCTTTGATGTACATCAAAAGAATCTCGCCGCCTTGTAACGGTAAAATTGACTGGATTTTAAGTCGGGTGTCGCTCCTCTGTAATCTTCAATGGACAGGTATCAGCCTAGCGATTGGTCGGGTTTATTTTCTACCAAATAGCTATCCGCGTGCCTTCAATTTTGCTATGACATACTCCAGGGGTGCAGAGAGCATATTCAGTCTAATTAATATTAGACTAACAATTCCGCTTCTGTACGGTACTTTCTAATACAGTGTATCGTAGAGGACTCCCACCTCCAAGGAAACTATCGTTATATGTTAATTTAGCAGGTCTTACCTCTGACGGAAAACTTCCCTTTGTGAACTTTGAGTAGCTCCCATATCCAGTGCAAACCGTTGTTGTGTGGCCATTGGTGAATTCCCTATTATATTTCCTGACATACTGTTCATTAATTAGCCCCCTGTCCAGTGAATTGCGTCGCTATGTGACCATCGGGCTACCTCATCTGGAGATGGCAGCAATGAGCTTTGGGTTATTTAATAGCTTTAAAAAATATCGTCTTCGAATAGTGGTGAGGATCATTCAATGACCTTATAACCCCTGGGGGTCGGACAAATTAATGGTCACATAGCAACAGTTTCCGTCCGAGTCGGAACCTACTCCACGACCAACTATCACTTAGCTAAAAAGGGGTATTTCTACAATGAGTAGGGCTTCTCACTTTGCAAGTTACGCCGTCTCGAATTTCATATAACGAGAATTTCCATTAGAGATAGGGGGAACACAATTGCCATATCACAATTAATGGTTTCCATTTAAGGTACCATGCAGGTATATGGACAATACAAGGACTGTTTCCAATATAGCTAGGGGCTTCTCCGTTATCATAATTTGGTTTGAACCTGAGAAAGAAGCCAGTTAATTTTATTAGAGATTGGGACCGCCAATTACCATATAACAGGTTTCCTCTGGATGTGGCGTTACTCTCATTTGACATATAGCGAATTTCCAATGACCACAGAACGATGTTTCAACTCTATGTGGGGCAACATAATGTCTTATAATGGGGGTTTCATTTGAAATGGTAAGTTAGATCAGTTACTGTGTCAACTGAAGACCAACATACCTAAGGTTTCCTCTCGAGACGGGGATTACTTACCGCCACAGGTTTAAGCAATTTAATTCCGTGGTTTGAGTAACTCTGTGGATATACAACACAGCGAACGTTCCACTGGAGATGGGAGCTACTAGACTATCAAAGATTACATATTTATAAGAACTGTTTCTACTATAATGCAGACTTCCGCTTGAGATTTGGGTAATCAATGACGACAAAAGGACGGCTCTCACGAGAGCTGACAACCATTCAATGACAGTTTCCGTGTGGGCAAATCAAAGAACCTTTAACGCTTTAATTGGAAAAGTGATTTCTATAATGACCACAAAATGGCGGTTTCAACTTTAGGTTGGACTTGTTAAATGACCACATAACGAGGTTTCCACTCCAGGTGGAGCCATCCAATGTAACACAACGATAGTTCCCACTAGAGAATGGACCTCTTAATGACCACAAAACGAAGATTTCACTTTAGAGTGGGACAAACCAATGTCATAAAACGATGATTTCCACACCAAATGCGACAAACCAATGTCGCAAAACGATGATTTCCACACCAAATGCGACAAACCAATGTCGCAAAACGATGATTTCAACGCCAAATGGGACAAACAAATGTCGTAAACGGTGGTTTCCACGCCAAGTGGGACAAACCAATGTCACAAAACGATGGTTTCCACGCCAAGTGGGACAAACCAATGTCACAAACGATGGTTTCCACGCCAAATGGGACAAACCAATGTCACAAAACGATGGTTTCCACGCCAAATGGGACAAACCATTGTCACAAACGATGGTTTCCACGCCAAATGGGACAAACCAATGTCACAAAACGATGGTTTCCACTCCAAATGGAACAAACCAATGTCACAAAACGATGGTTTCCACTCCAAGTGGGACAAACCAATGTCACAAACGATGGTTTCCACGCCAAATGGAACTAACCAATGTCACAAACGATGGTTTCCACGCCAAATGGAACTAACCAATGTCACAAAACGATGGTTTCCACTCCAAGTGGGACAAACCAATGTCACAAAACGATGGTTTCCACTCCAAGTGAAACAAACCAATGTCGCAAAACGACGATTTCCACTCCAAGTGAGACAAACCAATGTCGCAAAACGATGGTTTCCACTCCAAGTGGGACAAACCAATATCACAAAACGATGGTTTCCACTGCAAGTGGGACAAACCAATGCCAAAAAACGACAGTTTCCACTCAAAGTGGGGCAAACCAATGTCAAAAAAGGCCACAAAATGATAGTTTCCACTAGAAACTGGACCTACTCAATGACCTTATAACGAGTATCCAATTGATTTTGGGGTTGGGGTTACTCAGTGGCTCCAAAAAGATTTTATTACCTGGAGATGAGGGCTTCTGAAAGACCATTTAACGACTGTTTCAACTGGAGATGGTGGATAATCAGTTGTCAGACGGTTTCAAATGGAGAATGGAACTACTCAACGAAACAGGAGACAGAGGTTTCATTCAATTGTTACATTACGACAGTTCCCTCTTGAAGAAGGGGTTACTGCCATATGAAATGATTCCGCTGGAAGTGGGGATACTTAATTTATCAGTAAAATAAAACTCAATAAACATTTTGATCCTTCAAATTCTTAATAGTCCCAAGTCTGAAAACTCATTAAAAACTTTGAAGGCCCAGCAGTCCAGGATGTGAACTCTGGACTTCAGATGGTTATACTGTCACCAAGCTACATGGTACACAATCTGAGCAAAATCATCTGTAACATGGCCCTTTTAACTTCGCACTACACCTGAATAATTTAATGGAGCCAATGCAGCAGATGATTTTAATCAGATTGCAAGGTACATACACTGTTAATGAAAAAAGTGCCTGGCTCAATTGTGTTGCAATTACAAGCAAATTGAAAATAAATCAATGGCAGTAAATGCATATGCAAAAAAATATAGTGAATTTCTTAGGTATTTTTCTTGGAATGAGACAAGGATCTTTAAATCCAATGTTGAGGGTTAAATTCTCACCTACCAGGAGTTAACATTTTGTCGTGTCGACCTTGTGCACCTCTTTTTATGGAAACAGTAAAAAACAAATCCATGGTCTTTTGTTCATATTTGTGTTTATTTCTCATTACATTTTCCCCATACATTCATCACAGTACTACAAGTACATATGTATACATTTTACATATTCCGTATCATGTACATATGTATTCATTTTACATATCCCCTATCAGGTACATATGTATACATTTTACATATCCCCTATCAGGTACATATGTATACATTTTACATATTCCGTATCATGTACATATGTGTTCATTTTACATATCCCCTATCAGGTACATATGTATACATTTTACATATCCCCTATCAGGAACATGTATACATTTTACATATCCCCTATCAGGAACATGTATACATTTTACATATCCCCTATCAGGTACATATGTATACATTTTACCTGTCCCCTAGCTATCAGGTACATACATCTATGTATGTATACATTTTACATATACATATGTATACATTTTACCTGAGCTATCAGGTACATACATCTATGTATGTATACATTTTACATATCCCATATCAGGTACATATGTATACATTTTACATATTCCCTATCAGATACATATGCATACATTTTACATATTCCATACATTCCACAAAGTACATATGCATGCTTCAAATACACTTAGAACACTTATCTATGGTTTTTAAGGGAATTTCAGTCTTTTGTAAAAAAATAAATAAAAATAAAAAATAAACGCAGCAGCATGTTTTGTGTTTTACAGGTACTTTGATTTGTAACAACTGAATCATCACTAACTTTAAACTATTTAAATAAAACAAATTAAAATATTCTCCTCAAATATCTCTTACTGCATGGATGATTGAGAACCGTGAATGTTCTTTTTAAATAAAATCTCAAAAATGAGATTTTGCGTTTGCTACAGATGAAAAATATAACAATATCGAAATTTATTAATTTCTCAAAGCTACCAAATGCACTCTCAGCTACCAGGTCGAAGACACTAGAATTATGTAAGTTGTCTCTAAAAACTATCAAATCAAAAGCACTATTACTATTGCCTTCAGTTGAAGGCAAAATGGTCTCATTGTCTTAACTTGTTCAGGGCATTGTCTTGTTCAGGGATAAATACAAAAACATGTACCAGGTAGGTTTTAATTCTCTTCAGAGAAACAACTTCCTTTTGAGAAAAGAATCATGTTAATAAAGTCTTATAAAATTCTCAAAAAAAGAAAGAAAATATTCTGAAGATTCTAATATAGTAAAAGCTCTGATAAACTATACAATGGTATTCTTGTCTAGTAAGAGGTTTGGTTGATTAATCTGCTGTTTTTTTTCTGTCAGGGACAATTCCGTCTTTTCGTATTGCAGAGTTATCTGCTCTTGTGAGCAGGTATTCGGTCTTTGCATATTGCAGAGTTATCTTCTCTTGTGAGTAGGTATTGATTGTTACGTCATTGGTTTGTGTGAGAAAATT
>JAUMHH010229351.1:0-11768 GCA_032359455.1 Chlamys rubida
ACTTACAGGTGGCTTATATGTTGATAAAAATGAGTTCCAGGGGTTGCTCAAGTTTTTCTGACTCCAGTGCTTGCCGTGTGGACGGTATCCGGGTGCTCAGCAGCCTTGGCAAATGCGAATTGAGCGGCACAACAATGCTGGCACCCCTGTGTCTGCACACACACCCTCGTGGACATGTACCGGATGCTATTTGTCAAGCTGAAGTCTTGCTTCAGCCTTCATGCATCATGATCGCCCGGAAATGGTGACTTTCTTCGAAACCAAAATATCCAGGCACCCTCCTTTTCTGCCACCCCTGCCACTTACAGGTGGCTTATATGTTGATAAAAATGAGTTCCAGGGGTTGCTCAAGTTTTTCTGACTCCAGTGCTTGCCGTTGCAACGGCAATTGGTGAACACATTCGTGTTTACTTATGCAGGCGCGGTGCTGCGCATAGATACATGGCAAAGGATTGGGTTGCTTCAGCAATGGTGCATCTGAACTGATAGACACGTACACAAACAAGTCACTGAAGCATCAATCATGGCTTTACACGCTTAAGTCGTCCGGATGCTTTGTTGGCAGTCATAAAATACCGCCGGCCGTTAACAGGACGCGTTGGCACTAGTTGGGTGTTGACTGTTTGAAGATCAACAACCCACAGCCCTTCATAAGCAGAGGTCTCTCTATTCTGCCCAGTTGGAATCAAGCTGCGAACTGTCAGGAACTCAGGTGGCCGCCCCAGCTCTGGATCTGGCGGCCGAACTCCCGGTGTTCGCACTGTGTCACACTTAAATAAATTCACAACCCCTAGACGTAATGGCTCGGCTGGAACATCCATGCCCTCTGCAATGTTGAACCCGTTTGCTGTTTTGAACTCAGCCATCACAAAATACTGAAAATGCCCGACATATCGTATCGGGCTTCCGTCCTCTTGCAGATACTCGATGAAAATGAAGGAGTTGTCCTTGCGCCGTTGTGTGGTGCATTGGACACAAGAAACCGTGTCCCCAACCGGAAGATGTGCACGGGCATACTTTATCAGCTCGATGTACACCCCAGCATCACCCGCCCGCCCATTTACATCCATCCCAAGCCTCCGCATCACCATCCATTCCCGGGCCAGTGTGCTTCTGATGTGTGCACATGTCGGCCACCCTTGATTGCTCAGATCACCTTCAGCAGCCAGTAGATACGGCAGCCCAGTAGCGCCGTCTGCCCCTCGCTCAGTGGGCAGCACTTCCAGCGTCTCTGCTTCTGTCAGCTTCTTCGGTGCGCCCAGCATGATGTCATCTTGTGTCCCAGCCTGTGTTGGCCGTTTGCGTCTCTTGTCACGGGCGGCTGCCACTGCCTCAGACAAGCTCAGCAATGCAGCACCCACCGCGGCCTGAAAAATCCTCATGCATGTACGTACAAGCAGGTAGTCGTTAAGGAACATCAACTCTGGGTATGCTGTGGACCTGTACTTGATCATTCGCTTGTAGTACTGCACCATGCGCTCCACCCAGTACTCCAGACAAAAAAACGATGCGCCACAGGCTCTGACTTGGTCAGCGAGATGCATGGCTGCAAGGTGCAGCTTGAACGTGCACAGGGCCACTCCCTCGAAGACCTGCAATACAAGCAGGTCATCAATGCTGGTTCAAACAAGAATCCGCATGCATGACAGTTTTCTGCGTATGATGGAACGTGTGCATGGAACCTAGCAGTCCATACCTGTTCAGCACGTTTGCCATACTGCAAGAGGCTCTTTTGTGCATCCAGAATTCGATCCCATGTGTGCTGGCCATCTTCGTATCTCATAAAGTACAGCACTCCATCGCGGAGTAAGCCCCAGAGCTCTTCAAAGATCTTTTTGACTTCTGCGTCAGCTGCTTTCCATGGGAGATCGTGCAACAAGTAGAGACAGAATGTCTCTACAAATGCCATCCAATCCTCCATGAGCCATGATGAGCGATACCTTCATGCAGTCAGTGACCTCAGCTGTACATGTGCCTGAAACTATTTGCACCACCTTGTGTCTCAATTGTGCTACCCCATTGCACAGCCCAAGGCATCAATTGCAGCCCCCGCAAAACCATCAGCCTTAAACATTGTGACATCATTGGCTAGCTTGCTGTTGCCAGCACTTGACCAAATTCATGTTTACAAGCGATACAAGGACACGATCGTACATGAAAATCAGACATACAGTAACGCCACAAAAACACATATGCTACTCAGCCAAGAGAACTTACTTGATGATGTCTCGATAAGGTTTCCCAAACAGCTCGGTGAGCATGATGTTTCCTGCTCTCTCCGAGATAGCCTTGCAGATATGTTTCGGAAGCACATAATATGAACCAGGCCCCTCAGGCCGTTGCCTTTTCTTCTTGCCCCTTGCAGATTTAGGTGGCAGCCACTGTGACCAGAAGTCTGACAGCAATCCCAGCAGCAGTATATGAGCGACTCCAAAACGGAAGAAGTGGCACGGACTGCAGGCATGTGAGATGTGAAGTGCACCGAACGTATGCTTCCCAGCAGCGTTCATCGATGTTCACTCAGCCTGTGTTACTGACACACTTACGCAGTTCATGTACGCATGTGAACCAGGTATGTGGCAGCGAACTTGAAGTATGACAGGCCTTTAAACATCGACTGTCCCTTCACGCCCAGGCACTTGTGCTCCCCATCTGCCACACGCACTCTCTGGGCCCGTGCCTTGCCGAGGTAGGGTGCTCGTGTTGGCTCTTCCACCTGCGCACATTCACAGGATAAAAAAACTCACTTATGACTCCACTGGCGGGCTGCTCTTCAAGCTGTTTCCACAGCTGCTATGGATGAATCGGACCAAGCCGCTTCCCCCGCAACACTCTTTTCTCATGAATTGCACATTATTCGGATATCATTTGACATTGTGTTGGTGGCAGCACACTTGGATGGAATCACCACCTGGCTGAGGCACATAGCCACTGGACATAAATCAGCCCGGATCTCAGCCTAGGACAAACGGCTTTGTATATACCACTGTATGTTTGAACATCATGCAAGTGTACATGCCGAGGACTATCCCAGACGTGCCAAGTGCTGCTAATATGCAAGCCGCATTCAAGGTCAGTCGCGCACAGCGCTAGCAGATGTGGATCGGCAGACTCTCCACATATGCAGCATAGCCAGTCTCATGCACGTTAACGGGTAGATGCAGGCCTAGGAGAACTCTGAATGCCGCACCTGCAGGCTGATCTGATCAGCAGTCCATCCCCTGGCTTCAATCTCAAGCTGAGAGTACTTGAGCACTCCGTCTGTCACCCAAGTGTTGGGATCCGTCTCGGTCGATTCAGCTGTCCAGCTGGACCGAACACCCTGAGAGCCATCATCCGCTGATAAGTATCCGGGTGGCACTCGAGGCTTCCGTTCAGCCAGTTCGGCCTCGGCAGCAGGGTGCAGTGTCTTGAGATTTTCGTAACACGGCACACGCTGCACTATCGTGTCTGCAAAGCACAGCCATCTGCATACAAGGAAGCCACACGTGTGCATGCATGCACAGTCAGACTTGATAACGTGGCCCTGCTAAATGTACGCACTCACGCTAGCCCGTGCTGACCCACAGGCAACATGTTGTAATGCAATAGTCCAACACAGTATGTACATCTGTTTACGTGAGCGTACTGCGGTCGATTGCAATTGCGCACCTGACTGCTCTCGCCAATGGAAGCCACACGCCATTCTGTGCACACCTGAAGCATGCATGCTTTGCGCCGTGGCCGATGCTGTTGGTCAGCTTCTCCATGAAGGGTATGTCGCCCTCAGCAAAGCCAAGAACTGGCCAGAGCTTGATGGCTTTGAGCTCGCCACCCACGACTACCTCTGCCTCAATTGGATGTGTCCCTGGCTTGCCTGAAGAAACGGGGTGCGGTTCAGCATGGCGTGAGGGTGAGGTTCAGCATGTGCAGAGCTTGGTTGACGAGCATGCTTCACAGGTATGCAAAACAAGATGCTGCAGCATGTTCACGATAATGCCTGTAGGTGCACGTCAGTATGAGCACAACAGTCCATGGCTGGTGAGCATGCAGGTGAGGTTGAATGCCAGTCACTGCAGATGTCAGTCACTATTCAATGCAAGAGAGGAAAAAAAAACCGGGAGTATCATTTTCTATAAAAATATTCATTCATATGCAACGAGATGTTCTTACACATATTTATCCCTGGACAAGTGCGTAGCTGTGCTATGTGTGCAGATCATGTTACACTGCTCAGTGGTGAACTAAATAAAAGCTCCCATCTGGCACAGCTCATTTCTGTTTGAAGATTGATCACAGTCTACGTTGTGGCAGGCTCAAGGCCTGACGGAAGGATAGGCTAGGCAGCTGGGGCAACGGCCTCCAAAGCTGTTTGCACACCAGGATCATGGCGGGCAAAGAAGTCAACCGCGGATGAAAGGATGCTGTCCATGTTCCGGGGCTCTGTCGGACCCTGAACAACTCCGAGCGGGGCCCATGCATCATGCTTGGCCGCTAAAGCTGGGTGCAGTTCTTGCAAACGGATGCCCCAAATAACAGATCCATGTTGCTTGTTAAGGAACACTTGGGCACCATCTCCCCCTGCACGTGCATGGTGTCAGCATGGGGTTATGTAGAGAGTACCCCTGCAGATGCATGTGTGCGTGTATCATTACGAGAAAGCTTGCAGAACAAAGCTTGCTAAAGAAAGCTTGTAGAAGAATATTAATGGCAGTGCTCACACCCCAGGTGAGTGCATTCGTTAGTAGACAGCATGAGTGGAGCGCTACCATGTACTGGCTCGGTCGCAACCAAACAAGTAGGGGGACCAGTTGTCAATGTTGCTGCAAACACAAACATGCGGCGCCGTGCATCATCAGGGCTGAATGAACAGGTGATCATGGCACACCTAAGCTCACAACGATAGCGATTTCATCAGCAGCCGGGTCAGTGAACTTGTGGCCGCATGCCTTATTCAATGCCTGGCCGGCTTCAGATCCCCAGAAACTCCATGGCTGGTCGAGAGACTCTTTGCGATGCTCAAGAATAGCATCCAGCATTCCACGTTTGGACACAAGGTCCAAAAACGTCTCCTCTTCACCTAAATAATACGCACAACGCCGTGGGACAGGCTTACCGCCAGTCTCGGCAAGAAATCGAGGCTTCTGGCATCCAGCTGTCGAGCACTTCTGGTCCTTGTAGTCAACGTGCTGTGTGGGATGAATGACTGGAAATAAGTTCCAGCAACCATCACACACATGTCGGACGCAAGACACAGTCGCAGGGACGCCCAAGGCTGCCCTGATCAGGTGATATGAGGGAGGGAACTTATTGTTCTTGGGTAACAGAAGCCAATGAATCATCAAACAGATGGCATCCACTGCTGCATCGGAAAGCCGGAAGTCGCTCTTGATGCCACCCATCCACAAGCAGACATCAAGGATGCGCACTGTACTCCCTTCCCAAACTTCCATGTCCTGGTTGTCAAAATACCACTGCCCTGTACCGATCGCTGCTTTCTTCTTGGCTTCAGGCTCCTCCGCATCAGCCTCTAGATCTCCGGGTTCCCCAGGCTCATCACCGTCCTCTAACTCGGAGAAATTCCCGCCTGCCATAGGCGGTTCATCGCCGACATGCTCGGCTGCATGCACAACATCAGCAGGGGGAAGAATTCCCACTGGATCAAAATAAGCTTCATCGTCCCCGTCAGATTCGATATCGTTTATTTCAGATGCAGAGTCAGACAGGGATGGTGGTGGTGGCATAGGCACAGCTACTTCTACCTCCGGGACAAGGTCAACCTGCATCCATGGGTGCACACAGATATTCCGAGAATGCTACAGCTACAAATACAGGACGAATGGCATGGCGGACGTCATATTTAACTATTCAGTAGTAAACATATGCATCAGGCGAGGGGGCAATGCAAACCTGTGCACGTGGTGAGCTATTGGAAAAGCACTCACCTGAATCTGGGCATTGGCGACAATCTGCAATGGCTGCTCGGGTGCTGCATTGTCATCATCCATCCCAGCTGATTCATCAATGGCAGTATTTTGCAGATGATTCTGGTGAACAAGAGCCGCTCCGCGGGCCTTGCACACATGATCGTCCGCAGCCTTAACGCTTGCGAGCCACTTCAAACAGCGGTCGCATTGGTACCTGAATCCGCGGACTGCAGAAGAGAATTTCCGCGTGATACCCTTACCTTCGAGATCGACGGCAATGTCGGCCGTCTTTCTTCGCTTACGGTTCGCGGTAGCGGCATCCATTGCAACGCGTGCTCAGACTCGGGGCACAGTCCTTGGATCACGAGCAAGGCCCAATGCACTGCAATAGCGAACGAAGTGCTTCAAGTACGGACCCGGCACATCCAGAAGAACACTATGTTATCTGTTCGGGACCAGGTATGGTTCCACACCGTCTCGCTGTGCATATCTTGTTGTGTGGCCGTGCGGTGTGCGGAGTCATGTTGATCTAGTGTCGTCGGGGCCCGACCTGAAACAACGAGGTAAATGCCGCAGTCGATCGCGAACCTGCAGGTGGTTCGAGTCCTCAGGGCATGCTTGTTCGGGCAGGAAGTCCTTGAAAAAGAGACACATGTACACTGTTATAAGTCAGGTTTGAGTTTGTAATGTTCACCTTGTTGTTCGGTAGCAGAACGTTTTTGGTTGTGTTGGACCACACGCGAACGCATCATGGTGAACAGCGGAGAAGCCTTGGCGGAGAATGTCCACGCAGCCGTTGAGATCAGGTATGAATTTGCCCTAGTTACCCTTTGATTTGGTGATGGAAGTTGACGCCTTGGTCGATGCACATGCGCAGCGTAACCTGTCCCGTGCGCGCAATCGTGCCGTCTTGATGCCACAATCGTCACCAGCACCGTGAACTCTGCGCGCTAAGACAGGTTCATAGCCTGTGCTCCTATTCTGACTGAATTCTGTTTTATCTTCGGACACAAATAGTGTTGTTTACGGGGGATCGAAAGTCATTGCAACGGTCGTGCCCCGCGGCCGGATAACAACGACATCGCTAGCAAACACATGCAAGCAACAACAGTCACAGTTTTTGCATGCGCCACACTTGATCCTGGCAAAACTATACCGACGGGACGAGGAAGTAGCTGTAGCTACAGGCTGGCAATGTCAGGCGTGCCTCGCTGTATGCAGGTTCAAGACAGGGCCACCCATCCACATGGAGCGCAGCCACCTACAAGGCCCTGCAAAGACTCTCATGTGTAATTCCGTGTTTGTTCGAGCCGGGGGAGTGCGCGGACAGGTATCCGACAAGGACACTGTGACGTTGACAAGCACGTCGATGGACTCGAACGGCGACGAGCAGAACTTCCTGGCTCTGACTCTCGCCGAGTTTGCTGTAGTCATCGAAACTATCTTAACAAAGCCGGGCGCATTTATGAAGGGCTTCAGCCCACCGTTTATGGCGGTATTCACCCCCTTTGTCGCAAAAGCTGTCACGGCTCGACGCCCTCAGGCTGCGCCAAGCACCAGCGCTGCTGCAACGTCTGAGGGAGGTGTGTCCACCTTCTGACGTATTTCCGTTTGCTTATCCCTACCTTCTCACGAGCGGCAGTACCTTGAGATGATCCGACCAGCTGTCCGGCGTGAACAGACGTGCGTGCTATAGCGACCCGGTGCAGTAAGTGTAATCATGTGCCCAGCTGCTATTTTTGCAGGGAAAGACACATCTGCATGGGAAAAGGTCAAGGACATCATGATTCACTGCACTACCGACATGCAAGCAGCACTGGCGTTGTTGCCACAGGAAGACAAGGAGGTCAAGGGGGTCAGGGAGTTTCTGTCTCTGGTGCCGGGCTCTTACATCCTGAGCTTTCACGCAACCGGCCTGCAAAGCGTCGCCCGGAAGGTAGTTCAATCTCAACCTAGTGTATACATGTGATTGTGGCCATGGCTGGGCATGCAATTGCAGGCACCACAGAGCCGGCGTAGTGGCCTTCATGAACAGATACCACATTGCACAGCACACATACCACTCAGGCTGGCATGTGCACGTGGCGCCGGCGTGTAATGCATATGAGAACTGTAGATACATCTATTTGTCAGCCTGCGCTACGTGTGACCACAACCCATGTACATACATGCATTGGTCCATCATGTGTCACAGACCAGTACCCATTCGCACGTTCGGTGTATGCAGTCCCCAACAGGCCAGCATGAACATGTGAGAAAGTCTCGCGATGCCGCTGGGAAGATTGCAACAGCCTATTACGAGATGAAGAAGTTCTTAGAGAAGCAGGGGCTGATGTATGCCTCAATTTTCAATTATATCGTGCACGAATACACAGCTAGATCACAACCGTGACAGCAATATGCCAGTATCCATTGGCATATAATATATTGGCATATTGAGTTTGCTCTGGCCATGGTGCATTCGCAGGTGGGCATGACAGGTTGGCTGATTCCCATGATTTTGCATGGCCATGGGATGCCACCGCAGCAGCCTCTGATGTCTGGCCATGCTTTACAATCTGCCGACTGCATGTTGGCAATACATATGCATGAGCTGCACCAAGCACGGTGTATCCTATAGCCACCTCGAGCTGGTAGTCAATCGAGCACCATTGATCATGTCTGGTGGGTTTCAGGAACACCAAGGTAAACAAATCAGCTGGCACAAGGAATTCGGAGTTGCTGAAGGTCTCCAAGTTGGACGACCAGTCAAAGATTGACAGCAACCCAACTGTCGGGTACTCCCGGCACTTTACTACAGCCATGGTGTGCCTTTCTCACATATCCATTTACCACATTCTACACACAATGCCCTACTACTAGTATTACTGTACCCCTGCAATCTGTTATCTACGGAGGTATAGTGAAATGCATATGTCAGATGTCAGACAGTGAAGGTAGGTGCCAGTAATTGGTGCATTGCATGGAAACTGCTGGTCTCCATCACTGTGAGTTGAGGTCTTCTCAAGATGGTAGTAAGTCACAGGATCTCGGGAGGTTACAGGTCACCATCAGTGGACATAGTGACCAGGCTCCACCAGCCGAGAAGAAGCTCACCGGATCTCAGTGGGCAATGGAAGGGCGCTATGCACGCGAGTCGACCATGCTTCAGAACGCCCACAGCTTCTCACTTGTTCTGGCCCCAGCCGCAGGCCCCGTCAAAGAGCAGAGTGGAGAGTCACCGGCGAAGCAAGCAGCCGTTGCTCCCTCTATGAAGGTGTGTTTTCCCAAGACACTCACTGCATGCCTATAGCACCGGATTTGTGCCTGCTCTGCTCCTTTTCCTCCATATGGCTTTTCACATGCTTTGTTATGGTAGGTCCGTGTACAGTACCTGCCATATCCAACTCAGGCAGCCATGTTGCTGACAATCTTTGAGGGCAATCGTGTCCATCTACTGATACCTTCTGACTGATAGAGCAAGCTTGTGTGTAGCCGGCCGGAGCATCTCGGACAAAGAGGGGGCTACGCTGCAATGAACTGCTCCAGCGGTTGAGCTGTGAGACAGAGGGCATCGCAGATGACCTGCATGCGCAGCCAGAATATTCCAGGCCCAGGTCCAAGCCAAGGGTAGCGGTCGAGGATGACACCTCGTCAGACGGGTCAGGTCACGGCGCAGCCGACGAGCCAAGCGCTGTGGCAGCGTGCACGGAGAATGAAGTGTCCCGTGGTGCAGCTGGCCATTCTGACTCTGTAGCGCCGCAGGGAATCATGATGGCTATCCAGAAGCCAGCATCAAAGGTGTGAGCTGTCATTTGGGGCAGGTGCTTGGAAATGCCGAATGTTGCTGCATTGCTCCAGCAAATCGGAGGGTTTTCATACTGTGATAACAGCCTTCATACTGTGATAACCTTTAGTCACTACAGATACTACCTAGTATCTATAGACACCTTGTACAGTATAGAAATGTTGTCACCTATTGCGAAACGCTCACAGTTGCAATTGACGTGCTGCCCAGTCCACCACAGCTACTGATTATCAAGGCTGCTGATGTTAAAGAGGATTTTGGAGCAGTGTTGACACAACGCTGTGTGACAAATGCACAGGCTGATCAAGAGAAGGAGAAGCTGCAGCAAAAATTAAAGGAAGTCAAGAGTTCTCGACGCGACTTAATAGAGGCTATTGAAGAGATCGAGGGTGTCATCCAACTGGTGAAGCCTGGAGCCAAGTCGAAGAGCAAAAAGAAGGGTCTGCAGGAGGAGCTGGATACCTTGAACGTATGCATCATATGCTCCACGTTCTGAATTCTGTTTGACATGTGCACAGACCGTAATGCATGGACTCCAATTGCAGTCAATGGAAACTCTGATCAGGAGTGTTCCAGCTGTGATAGATCTATAGAGCTTTGCTTGCAATCGATATCACCTTAAGCTTGCATTTGTTTTGCTGTTTCCTTTCATTTGCCAGTACCGATGTTTACAATCACTTCCGAATCGTTACAGGCATGCTCGCCCAATCAGAACTTTTCTTTAGGCAACTTTCAGTCGCTATCGCTGCTTCGTATGCCAATGGACTGTGTGGTAGCCATCCCAGCCAGACAAACAGACCGGTACATACCTCGACATAGTTATTAATCTTATTGGATGGGTTGCATGCAGGCCGACTTGAACAAAGTCATGCGTGAGGAGGCAGCCTTGAGCGACAAGCTCGATCGCTTCACAATGATAGCGGGGCCGTAGTTGGCTGACTACTCCAGCGCAGGTAGCATCGTCCCCAGCAAGCTGGTGTTTATACACTGTGTAGTCCAGACCGGTGCATGGGGAGCTACCAAGGCAGGCACCGCGCGCATTCATTTCTAAGGACACAGCGCCGGGTCGCAGAGCAAGGGCATGGGGGGATCAGCTGCAGTCAGTGGGTGGCAGTGGTCGCTGACCAGCAGGACCAGCTGTTCGTGGGTTGGGGGGTGGGGGGCAGTGGCTGGGGCGCATGTCAGGCCATCACCAAGAGGATGGATAGACGCAACAATGAGTGCGACCTCTGTGTGCAGTACTTGCGTCTGTCGGCACGTGCATCCGTGGAAAGTAGCAGGCAAGTAGCTGGGGGCATGTGCAGCCATTTATATATATACCTGCATGCACAGATGGTACTGGGCGTACTGTATGCCACTGTGCATGCTACGTACACTGCAGGGTGTTTCTGGGGCTGTATGCCATTGTTTTTATTTGCCTGCCCACTGTATGGTTCCCCTGGGGTGTCCAGGCGTGCGCAAAGGATGTGCGAGGGATATCAATACTTTATTTGAAGGATCGTTTAGGAACGCTTCTGGATTACTGTTGTGTGCAGTAGGGATGCGCAAACGAATATGTGGGGATTCCTTTGTTTTGTGGCTGCAAGGGCACTGATGAAGTGGTTTGAGGGGCAGTGTTCCTTCACCATTTCCATGTTCCCTGAGAGTCACCCAGGAATCACTTAGGAATCCTTATTTTAGGTTTTGGTGACAAGACGTCCTCAGGGAATCCTTTTGACATCTCTAGATGGTCCCTGGTAGCTACCTTGTGACCGCTGTAACATTGAAGGAAGTAAGCCAGTGTTATGCCTTCCTTCCTTCGACTCCAGAAGGATGGCGAAGGAAGCTTCTTTGTCATCCTTCCATGTTCCTTCCACTACACCTGCTTGATCAAACCTGTTCCTTCTGATTTCCTGTTCATGTCCTCCTGTAGTCCTTGACCGATCCTTTAACAATCCTTTAACTAACCCTGAGACATCCTTCTGATTACCTTTGAATTTGGTCACCGTCCTTGTAGTGTGGCGAGCTACAAACAGCACTGCAGCACCTTAGCCCGCGACTCCGCGTTGTAGAGGGCCAGCCGCACCTTGGGGCCA
>JAUMHH010229362.1:0-11768 GCA_032359455.1 Chlamys rubida
ACTGTAGACCAAAATGGACCCATTCATATCAATGCATGGTAGAGTCTACTAAAGTTACATAGGGGTGAAAGGGTTAAAGAACAGCAGAAAAACTAGAATAGGATCAGGAACACATAGAGCACTGGCAGAGTTCATCATACCAGTCACTATAACAAAACACTGTAAGTTTCTGCTTTTACTTAAGTAAGACATCCTACACACTATCATCACTTGATATAACTGTACATTGCAGTTGATTTCTGCTATTTTTATGGTGAGGGGAGATCATTATGTAAGTTGTATGATTTTTGTTCAGGAGAAAAAGAACTGCTGGTCCATCAGAGGAAGATACCTACTGCACTGAAGTACCAACCCAGAAATCAAAGAGGAGGTAAAGTACTGGATTGATGAGGAAGGGCTTGGACCCTAATCACTTTGATATGCAAGAAATTGTACTCCCTACGATTCACAGTGGGATAAAGCCATTTCCTCTAAATTTGATTGAAAAAAAGCTCTATCATCTTTTCAAATGTTTGGATCTATGTTTACTTCATTATTAGTTTTCTATAGAGTTTGATTATAAAATGAAATTATTACGTTTTTGTGCAGGTGATTATGAAGTGATATAAACCTGAATAATATGACCTTCCCAAAACCTTTAAAAACAATTATATGCTTCAGCAATAAGATTGAAAAAAACTTCCAGGTCTTTAATTTGACAGTTTGAATCAGGTTTTCTGTCATATTTTGTTGGAGATCCTACAGCTCTGCCGGGTAAAATGAAAAAAATTGTTTGCTATAGAAAAATATCTCTTATCGTTTTTTATATGAACATAGTGGAACAAAATATTACTTTCTTTAGACCAGGTTTGAATAGCATTTATATTTTCTTAAAATGTTAAAAATGGAGAGATTTGTGTTTGGTTTGGTTTAGTATTATTGTTTAACGTCCTATCAACAGCTATGGTCATTTAAGGACGGGAGATACTTGTGAATGAGATTTAAAGAAATGATGAGATTAAAAGGTTGGTTTTGATAGATAATTCCTTCAAATGAGGAATTTCATAAAAGTTTGATTAGTTCTGTAAAGTAGTTACAGATAAATGACCTTGGAGGAATTCTTCTGTTCTGCAGACGACAGGAGAGCCAGCAGTCCAATGCGTCGTCCACCTCGTCGTTACCTCCCCTGCCTGCCTCCCTCCCAGACCTTTCTGTGTCTGATTACACTATACCACGGCTAGAGACACCCTCCCTGAAACGGGCGGCGGCTCCCGAGGTGTCGGAGTGGGAGGGGCATGGAAGTGATGCCAAGCGACTGCGACAGGAGGGGCGGTACAACTCTATTTCAAGTTCACTCAGCTCCAGTCGGTACCTGGAAAGATCCAACCGCAGCTACAGCCCCAGACCAGATTGGTCCCAGGTAAACATTTGTGTGACCTTTGTATCTGATGTAACAAAATCAAAGAAAGGTCATTTATCAGGATACTGAGGCCATTCATAGGTCTCTGCATTCTAAATCGAAATTGATTTTAAACACCTTTTTCCATATATATAAATCCTTTGAAAAAGATTGTCAGAAGATATTTTTATTCTGTTGTTTGTTGCAGAGACTTTCAAGTTCTCTCCTTGAATAAAGAAGAAAAAAATTCAACAACCTGAAGATTTTTTTATGTTAAATACATGTATATATATGTCTACAGTGTAATATTTTCAAGAAAAAGACCATTTTTAAATATATGTAAGGTTAACTATCAGATCTGAATAGTCATACACTCCTGCTGAGAATTTCTCCAGCATCTTAAAAACTGATTCCTATGCTATTAATGTTTTTTGTAGACCAGATTTATACCAGATTTTACATCCATGTATCTGTTATAAAAAAAAAGGAAAAAATGGGTAAAACCTATTTCTATATGATTTATTTCTGTGGTTGCTTGAAGGAATCTACAGCCGAATTAAAACGAGCTATCCAAAGGGAAATCAACAAAATAACCCAGGAAATGCCCAGTGATTTAGTCACTAGTCTACGTGTAAGGGTAGCTCTGTGGTGACCCCACCACATCCAACATATAGCAATACTAACCTAGACTGCTACTGTGTGAACGACCTAATCATGATTGCTACTAACTTATCTCAGAGGAGTGATATGCTGTAACAAATCCAAATAAGAAAATTCATCACGCTTTTCTCCTTAGCATTTCTACATAACTTCTAAAAGTTAACCCTATGGCTGATGGTGCCCCTATAAAATAATAGCCTAAACAATACAGTGGATCATATCTACTTAAGAGATATTACATTGTGTGCCTTTTAGTCTTTTAAAAGCCTTGAAATAATACTGACCTGGATTGAGTGTTACAGGAAATCAGCTCCGAATTGAGATAAATTAGTGAAGATGAAAAACAAACATGGATTTTGTTATTTTTCTTGCATCTCTGTAGTGCAAGAGTTTTCATTAACTTGGAATGAATTTAGGACAATTTGTAGTCAGAATTAATACCCTTATGTGGGCCTCTACATTCAATAGAACTAACAACTGTACTGTAGTGGCATATAGGGCTGCAACGATATATCGCGATATTTTGAATACAGTACAATACACAATATTTTTTGGAAGGTCATGATACACCCAAGATATTTTCCGGATTTTGTCGTTTTTGAATTTAGTCTACTCATACCCGTTCCCACATGGCGAGTGACAGCTCCAAAAGTCGTGAATTGTGTGTGAAACTTTTAAGTCATGCCAAGTCTATTTCCTGTTGCAATATTGCCATTAAAAAATTCCAATATCTTTTCGCCTTGCTGCTACTGTTACTATATGTATCGTGATACGTATCGCTATGTTAATGTATAGTTGCAGCCCTAGTGGCATATAACAAGATAGTGAAGCAGTTTTTCTGTTGCAGACAGTGGAAGAAGTTTGCTTTCACAGACAGTGGACACATTTTCTTTCTACTTAAATATGTGAAATATGTTGCTAAATGTCAGATAGCAGACTAACAGATCAATTCTTGAAAAAATCTAGCAACGAGTTACAAGTAGGTTCATGATATCTCCTGTGTTGGGATGTGAGAATTAACGGTCTGTGATAGGAGAATTGTCTCCCCTTCTACCGGGTTTTGATTCTGCTGTCACACCCAAGAATGTGATTCCTAGGTCACTCAACAGAATTGAAACCGAACAGTAATGCCAGGGGTAACAATATGATTCACAATCAGTTTTCACTGGGAAAGAAGTTGATTTTGCAAATCAGGAAGGAAAATTAATAAGAATGCTTTGTAATAAACGCTGTACAGTGCTAAAAGCTGCTAGGTGTATATGTTATACTAACACAACCACCAATAAGATAATACTTTTGTACAAGCTGCTGTAAAAATGCATCACTAAATGCTTACTGCCTAAATACCCTGTTCAGCAAAAATATTTTTTTGCATTTTTTTGGTTTCTGTAAATTGCCACCAAAGATGCCCTATTTTGCTTATATACTTAAAACTTATAGAAAATATGAAACCATGTACTTTACCATCATGGTTTTAGGTCACCTGAGCTTCGCTCAAGTGACCTATTCTGATCGCTTTCCGTCCGTCGTTGTGCATCGTGTGTCATAAACTTTTTACATTTTCGACTTCTTCTCAAGAACCAGTGGATGGAATTTTTTCAAACTTGGCCAGAATCATCCTTGGTAGATGAGGCCACACAATTGTAAAATTGGGATACCTACCCCAACCCCAGGGGCCAGGGCGGGTCCCTAAAGGGAAAATTTACCAATATTTCAAAATCTTCTTCTCCAGACTCAGAGGTACTACAGTCAATTTCTCTGCATGGATGGAAAGATTATCAGAGGCTTTATTTAAATTGTAATTTTCATTACCCCGGGCCATCCGTTCTCCGTTGGGGAGAGGGTAAAGTTTACAATAGTTTATATTAGGGAAATAACACTTTTGGGTATATTTTGATCATTTTCAGCAAGAAATTATTCTTACTTGGTGAGAATCATCCTTTGAGGAAGATGGTATCAAATTGTAAAATTTGGTTTCCTACCCCAACCCCAAGGGGCCAGGGCGGGGCCCCAAAGGGAAAATTAACCAATATTTCAAAAGTCTTCTTCTTCAGACTCGGATGTAGTACAATCAAATTCTGTGCATGGATGAAAATTCTGTCGGGGGCTTTATGTATTTTTCAATTTAATACCCCCGGGCCATCCATTCTCGCTTGGAAAGGGAATAAGTTGACTTTAGTTTATATAGGGAAATAACACTTTTGGGTATATTTTGTCCATTTTCACCAGGAAATTAATCAAACTTGGTTGGAATGATTATGATATTAGATGGTATGAGAAAATAATATCTTGCCCCATCCCCAGGGGCTGGAGGGGTGGGGCCCAAATGGGGATAATGGTTAAAAGTTAAAACAAATTTTCTTCATCAGACTCCGATGTTTTACTGTTCATGGCTAGAAAGATCCTTACCTAATGAAATTGAGCTACCTGTACCTATAATATAACTCAGGTGACCACTAAGGCCCTTGTGCCTCTCGTTGTTGAATCTGTTTGCATAAAAGTTAAGTCAATGCAGCATACTATGTACTATTTTAAAATTATCTTATCCACTTGTAAGAAAGATCCTATAAGGAATCATTTGGGAAACTTTAAGTTAGGTTTTGTTTTAGTCAATCAAATTAGATGGCAAATAGTTAATTTCAAATTGTTTTTTTGTTTTTTTTAACCTAACTTTTGATAAATGCTAGGATAAATTTAATTGTAAGTTGAAATAAAATTTGATGACATTAAGGATGAAAGGTATCATAGATTACTTACAACTTGTTAGACTGTGATGTTTGACTGTCTTTGCTAGATTTCTGTGATACAGCTACACTAATCAATTTAATACTTTATCCGGCAATAAGCCCAATCCTGGTAATAAGCCCACCCATATCTATTGAAGTTCAGTAGAGATTTCGACAAATGATTTTTCATTGTTCTGCAGTAAGCCATCCCCCTACTTTGAGTCAAAGATGTGTTAACTTAATAGTCTTTATTTATACTTGATGACAAAGTTGAGTCAACGACTCGTCTAACATTTGGTCAAGTAGTGACCAGTGTTCGAATTATTGGCCGTTCTCATTGATCGCGACCGAAACGGTTGGACCGGTTGGACCGAAGTTGTTTGTTTATGAAATAAGGTCGGACCTAGTAATCTGCGGCTGAAGATAAACAGTGACAGTAATCGCAAGCTTGGATTCAGATATAGATGTAACAAATTAGCAGGTCCCTGTGATATTAACCAGTTTACATATGAATCAACTGGAATCAGCTATATTTTGAAACAAACACATTTTAAAAGTAGGGGTCGTCTCGGCGTCAAAAACATTTCTTTGTTATAATAATAATGCATTGGCAGTTCTTATGAGATGGTACACTTGGAAACTTTGATGGTGTCATTGTAATCTATATAGCTCGTCTCAAATACACAACATACTGAGCCAGACGATTAAATAATCAACTATTATTGAGAAATATGGTAAATACATATATATAGATTAGATGAGGAACACTAGAATGACAACAACATAATTGGAACATACGTAAAAGTATCATTTCCAATTACTTCTTTGCCAAAATAATAGCGAGAGGGCGTTCAAAGGGAACTAACTCTTCCTTACTTAAGATATTCTGGAATTGATCCCAGCCTTTACAATTGTACTATTCATCATAGTGTCACAACTCTAGCAACAAATTTCAGACCTATTATAAAATGTTTGTGAAATCGTTGCGGAAAGTGGGGTATCCATTTGTATATGAGACTTATGCTTCACTAAGGTAGTATAACAAAATCTTAATTCTTCATCAAAATAAATAAGTTATAGGCTTTTATTAATCTGACTCATTTCCACTTTGGGAATAATCTTACATAAACAACACATGTTAAAAATCACAGTCATTTTTTACAAAATATTTGTTTTTTCTTTGATATACAATCGCCTTTTTTTGCCTAATTTTTGACCTAACAATAGTCTCGTTCAACCAGACTCTTGTTGTCTGCGCAAGCTACGCCGAACAGAATTACAAGTGATCAAGCGTCGGGTTGAATGAGACTAACCTCACAATTGATTAAATAACATGAGACATTTAACAGAAAGGGACATGGGCGATTTCAATATGTAACACGGTAATCAATGGCGAGATTTATACATGTAATATCGACCCAGTGACAGTGGACGAGTACATTTCCTTAAGGTTCCCTGTCCCACTACACCACGTTGTTTTTTTCTCCAATATACAGTAACCTCCCCTTAACTTCCGTTTGGATACACTTCCGTTGATCAGGTAGCTCCATCGGTTAGAGCGATAGTATAACAATCGGAAGGATGGGGGTTCGAGTCCTGGTCTAGCCCGCATGCATTTTTTGACTCAAAACACTATTATTGATTACATTCATTGTATTTCGTCTATGTCATTTCTCATAAAAGTCCTGTAACGTATGGTTTTCTATTCAGAAATGATTTATCAAAACTAGTACTATAAGCATGCCGGAAAAAGATAACAGTTTCCAACACTGAGTTACACTTTGTGGCAATGGTACTGTTGTATTTGAGCCAGTGTATGCTATGATTGAGTTACCTGCTTGTCTGTATCCAGTATTCCCCAGGCCACAGGACGACTCTAGACACTCCGGGGAGGCAGGGTAGGTCTTTGTGGTAGGATGACTGACAGATAACTAACTTGCACAGCTAGAGATCACTCATCAAAAGGTAAATCCCGGTTCATCATTCGGAACACCTCAAGTATCTTCCAGCGTCGTTACTACAGTACGGGGGTTCCTACAGGATCCCTGTTCAATTGCAGGCAAAATACTACAGAATGTCACTGTAGTTTTGTCACAAGAACTGTTTAACATACAGTAATCTCCCCTTAATCAGGTACATGAATAGCCCGGTTGGTTATAGCGACTGTATTTCGCTCAGAGGTCTAGGGTTCAAATCCTTGTCTGATTTCCCGGCATTTTTATTCTCGGAACACTGTTGTTGATTTTCTTTGTTTCTATATCTCATCTGTATTTGTTTTGATAAAGTTCCGCAAACTACGGATTTCTATTCGGAAACGATTTCTCAAACTTATTGTAATGGCGTTAGAACTATCTCTAGTTGATAGTTACAGTTTTTGACATTGGTGCGCGGATCCTTAAGTAATGTCGAAGTAAATATATCGACCCTGAATCCTTAAAGTTTGTATTCCTGTTTACTTTTCTGTCTGACAGTGTTACAACACAGAGGATGACGTAATCTTATAGATTTATTTTTTTGTGTGTATTTGCTTTATTGACAGGTAGTTTAATCACATCTCCCTGGCGAACCCATCTGATAACAATAATATATATACTACACGTAAAGTTGACGCACTTATCTTGTGAAAATGTAAAACTTGTATTATCTATGCGGCGGTCATATTTTTTTTGCTAGTAAGGAAAACTTTAAAACTATAAATTATGTAAAACATGTTTATCAAATGTGTTCAAAATGCTTTATTGGAGAGGTGGTGGGGTGTTTGTGACGGTGGTGAGTCTAACATCATCATAAATTTCCATACTTAAAATTTTGCAAATGGCTACGAACTAGCTGCTTAATTCATTTATGTTAAAAATAGGACGCGATATTTCTTATTAAACGTTTTCTTTAAAACTCTTTGAATAACATTGAAACAACACATAAGTTGAAATTGGTAGGATTTTAACCTCAAATCGCAAAAGCCATTACTGATATGAGTCACCGCAACATTTGAGTGAATAGGGGTACAATCATGATAATAAACATTATTTATTTTAAAACAGTTATGAAACACGTTATATTAACTTGTATCAATCACTCTTGTTGGCCCGGATGTTAGTGCGCAGGGGGTTTTAATGTGGGAGGAAACTGGAATCCCCGGAGACAATACACGTTATCGGGAACATGATCCAACACGTGCGATCGGGGACCGAAACCACACACAAAACAACAATATACAAACAGTGAGATGTATACCTTATTTGAATCAGTATTATATTCTACCACACGTATCCCCATGTTTGTTGACAATGTACATGTTTCGGAATTATTCACCAACTAATGAATCTGGTCAAGCTATGAAACTAACACCTCATAAATATGTATCAAACTTAACACAAATTTTTTGTTTAAATCTTTTGTTTTTATATTAAGTAAATACTTATATGTTATTTGAAAACAACAATTATGGATTTTATATATCTAACCTGTTAAATATTTAATTAATTGATTCTTTATAGATTATTTAGTTTAAATAATATATTTACATGTATCATTTAATAACCACAACAGTGTTGGCACGTGAACGTTTCAGAGATACTTTATAGACATGTTACTGTTATGTCACAGCAAATAAAAAACGATTTTGATTTGGCACGTGCTTGTGCTTAAGTAAATAAAAAAAACACAGTACCATGGTATTAGTTCTAAATGAAACTTTAATTATATAACTTTACTTAATTTATTCTACATTCGTTGAAGATTTAATTAATATAGAAACATTTAAATGGTAGCCATTACTGCTTTCACCACACGTGAACAGAAAACCCTATAGATCTAATGTCTGTGTTAAAGGACATGTATTTAATTACAATTATATTGACGGGCTCTAATTGTGCGGAATTAAAAGGCTTTATTCATTGACAAGAGGGATCCGTCACGGATGACAGCTGGCGACGCCTAGTGGCTATGTTCGTGTATACACTGGTACACGACCTTAGATTGAGTATAGCCATTTAAATATATGGAGTTAAAGTAGAGGGCTTTACCGGGGATATTTACCAGGGATTTTGACTTTCCTTATTAGGGTTTCAGTTGAAACAACACTCATTATGACGTCGGCAATGTTTTTCCCGTATCGAGGTGAGAATTTATTCATTTAATTTATATTTATAAGATTTGTGTTAATCTACGTCTAAGTCGGTTTATAAGTAATTATGAACCACAGTGTGTTAAAATAATCCGTATTAGAGATATGTATTTAGAATTATGTATATATAGTCTTTTATATATCGAGGTATAACGGAGTTAACTATAATCTAGATGTGTTTCATGAGAGGTACATGTATACAGTATAGTTTTATAACATGTGCAAATTACGTTAGATTTATTTAATCTAACCCAAATAATAAGTCGTGTTCGCCATAATACTTTAATTTGTAACAATTATATACTTCACATGTTAATTAATAAACTTGACCCGGTCAAAGAGTGATTGCTGGTTACGAGTGACGTCATATCCGGTGCCACCGATGGTGCAGGACACACATGCACTTCCGGAGTACGTGTTTAAGTACCATTTGTATAGTTGTGTGCTGGCTCTGTGTAATATATTCGTAATATATGTATGTAGCATAGACACTCAACACAGTTCCCTACTCGTGTCCTGCCCGAGCCTCGAGCTCACGTGCTACAGCACAAACTCACCTACCTGAGAAATATCAGCAACTCTGACTTTTACACCAACTCCTTCCCTTTCGAAAAGAGGCTTTGATTGTGATTCATATATTTTTTTAGATTTTAGATGAAATATTAATATCGGGGAGGGGTGTGTTAATATTCTAATAGCATTATATATATATGTGTACAGTGTGCAGATGTCTCTGATACAAAGTTAACGTTATTTAAAAAAAAGTTAAAGTTAGAGTATATTTAAAATACAGGAGCAGATTGAGCTCGTCTACACTGGGACTCGAAAAATAAATAATTGAATACAAGACTGTCCATTTGATAAAGTTATATATATATTATCCTCACCGAACAGTTTTGTTATCGTGAAACTTGAGGTTTTAAAAGGATTTAAGAGAGCACCCCCGACATCACACAGTATATCTCTCGACCGAATGGTGTTTATTTTGTTAGACGAATTCACACAAAGAATTTATCTTTTTAAAATGCACGAACCTCGGCCCGAAAGAAATTATCAAAAGTATATGGTTTTCTATATACTCTCATTACGCGATTTACATGTCCCTAACCCTTGCTGTAAATCTTTTTTCTTTGTATCGCGTGAGGATTATAGGGTTCGATTGAAGTGCGTGTCCTTTTTACGTTCAAATTAAATATACTGGGTGTTACGTCTTTGTGTAAATCTACATGTGTCTGTAAGCTATTGTGGAGATTTAAAAACACTCGGTGCTCGCCGTCGAGGGTCAGGTCGTTTTATATATACCGTATATTTTGACATGTATACATGGATGGTACGCCTATCAATCTATACCAGGTCAGAGGTCAATGATAGATACAAGGTAAGACATTATAGGATATAGTATTACAACAAATGGTGTTATATTTCATATAAATATGATTTATGTGAATAATTATCCAGATTTTTTTAAGTCAAATGGACTTGATTGATTTTTGTGTGTATAAACTCATGTACTAAGTCTGGCAAAAACTAATTGTCGGCCTATTAAGGTCACATTCTTTATAGTTTCTTTAAAGTAATTTTATCATAAAGACGAACCATTTTTTTCCCACGTACTTACAAGTTCAGTTCTCCAATTAAAATATATATATCCAAGAGGCTTAATTTCACTTCGTAAGAAGCTGTTATATACAGCCGAATTCAATAATTGACTATATTTTTATTCATTTCGACCATTGTACTAATGAGTATAATTCGATGACTGTTAATTGACTATATTTTTATTCATTTCGACCATTGTACTAATGAATATAATTCGATGACTGTTAATTGACTATATCTTTATTAATTTCGACCATTGTACTAATGAGTATAATTCGATGACTGTTAATTGTCTATATTTTTTATTCATTTCGACCATTGTACTAATGAGTATAATTCGATGTTTCATTTATGTAAAAATTAGCGAAACTATAAATACTTCAACACGTAAATATGATATCTGATAATATTTCTACAACCACAATATGTGTCCGTGAATTTTAAACTGATATACCGCCTGCAGTATTGGCTGCATTGTAAGATCAAGATAATGCGATAAATGTCAATACAATATATATATATAAAAATGTATAAAAGATATGGAAACTAAAATAACAGAACAATCATAATTCGAGTAATGCCGGGAAAAACATGTTACTTGTTACTGGAAGGCGTTTTTTTTTCTACTGAACAGCCGTAGAAAGTATATACTTATTCTACATCTATAATACAGGAATTTAAATCCTCACGCGCTCGAGTTTCCCCGGTCATATTTCCCTTATTCGGAGCCTCTCTAGAAAAGTCAGCAAACGGCACAAGTGACTGAAGCAGACGACAACATAGTGTGGAAGACTTATCATCTTTACTACTGTGTTATTGTTCCATTTCGGGCATAACCCCGTCGTGAAATATGACATATCTGGGGGGAAACAAAGAATTGTGTTTCCCTGCCACAAGGAGATATATGATATTATATGTCAGGTATAAGATATCGATTTTATAAATTGTAACTATTTAAAACAGTTGTTGTCGATGAAAATTCGTGGTCCCGTTCAAAAAGTTTAT
This sequence comes from Chlamys rubida, assembly GCA_032359455.1. NCBI lineage: Eukaryota > Metazoa > Mollusca > Bivalvia > Pectinida > Pectinidae > Chlamys > Chlamys rubida. The sequence goes on from JAUMHH010229362.1 coordinate 11,495, forward strand.
ACCTTTGCAAATCTTCATTAAACTGTATTGTGTCTCGAAAGCTACGCGTCGCAGCCCGTAACCAATTGCCCGTGTCTAAATGGCCCAGGTAAAATTTGCAATTGTAAAATTAATCGAGATAGGTAAAAAAACAACAACAATGCCACTTAGTTAAAAAGGCAACTTTAAAGACGTTTTATATGTGTTAAAAATCTATTAAACTGTGGCTACTTAGTGAGGACAGCAACTCCAAATGTTTTTTTGTATATTTTTTAAACATTTGAAGCGATAGTGT
>JAUMHH010229384.1:0-11766 GCA_032359455.1 Chlamys rubida
ATTTTCAAACGGATTGTTTTAAATGGTAAAATGGGGATTTGTGAGGAGATCTAAACACAGTTTTGACCGCCGGGCTCGCGATTTTCATTTTTTTCGTCGTTTTCTTGCACTTTATTCAGCATTTCGCTATTTACCTTTACTTATTACATAGTAGATATAGGCTTATATGTTGTGTCAATTACCTGTGCTTTTGACAAGCAAAATCCGATAGAAAAAATATATTATTAGAGGAGTAGAGTTTACATACATGTATAAGATACTGTGCCTGTTTAACTTGGAGTAAAGAAAACATCAAGTAGTCACTTTATCACCATTTTGAGTCTGCACCTGTACAGTATGACAGACAGTGTAAGAGACCCGGCGTTGGACACTCTTTATAACTCGATAACCTTTTCATAACAGCCTTTACATATTTAATATTAAACCAATCCTCTACTAAATGACCAATAAAATGAATAATATATTATTGCTTCATAATTAAATTTCTTGTTTTAAATGGTAATCTACTTAAAATTCAGTTTGACCTTTACTGATGCAATTTGAGGTTGTGTAATCAGAGTTACCTCCCATTGATCACAGTCGTTACACAATTTATGCAACCGGTTAAACTTCAACTCTGTATAATAAACGGTTCAGAGCAAAGTAATTCTTAACAAAATAAACAATACGTAGGAGGGAGATCACATTTGATATTAAAATTTTAAAATACCAACCATTCTGTTACACCGACTTCAGGAGCAGCTGTTTTCCTGTGTATCCCTTCTCACGTTTTGATTTCGGTGTCAAACCTGCTTATAATCTCATATCCGAATCGCAAAATAAGAGCCTTTTTTACATGATAAGCAATATTGATGAATAGTCGGAATAAACAAATAAATTCTTAAATTTTGAATTGTCTTTTGTCTTGTTTATTAAACTTCAAATGAAAATTCATATGTTTTATCTGTTTTTCTGTTTGGCGTAGAGAGTACAGGCTGTTCTTGATAATATACACACTCCCTTCAAAAACTTTACAATAAAATGGTTTAAAAGAAATACAATTAGTGTCTCTTGTGATAATGTTAATATATCGTGTCGCTTCGTTGAGTTGTAATTTTTGAAATAAGTAAGATAATAAATTAATAATTATTTTACTTAGAATACATTGTTTTGTCCAACCTTGGCAGATTAAGAATGTGTACTTCCGGTTTCTGAGGAGATCACTGTGTGTGAAACTTGATCCGCTAGTGAATGAATGGTTCGAGTGCCTGTGCTCGCGAAGGTAAGCAGAAACTTGGATTCAGTTACTTTTTCACAATATTTCTTTTCAATGATCAGATAACGTCCTGGTCATTATTATAAGTCCCGATTTGCCATACATAGAACTTATTATTTACATTCAGCAAAACTTTCAGAACTTTTTTATCGCTCTTGACTTGAGTCTACTGTAGGAACACAAGATAACAATGTCATGTAAGTGTTCGCAGTGTGTGTCTTGCGTTGTATAATACGGTTTTTGGTCGTTATATACTAAATTTGCATGCTTCTATATCACTCCCGTGTAGCATGAAAAAGCATGAACATTTACCTTGTTTTATGGTAAGGGTGTAGCATTGCCGGCCTGTGTATTCGGCTGTGTATTCAACATACAGACAATCTAAGGGTACATAAGCTCGGGGTTTTTTAATGCTATTTTTACTTGAAGACTTGGCAATAATTCAGCAATTCATATCTGATTGGATTTCGTCATTCAAATATATTAGGCATAGAGTGTACATGTATGTATGTTACTAGTGAGTAATTGAGAGAAAATTAACATTGGATTTCTTATACATTTTAGATCAGCTATTGCTGGCTGGCTTCATCTGGATAACAACTGGCAGGCACAGAAGTCTGATGACTATGGACTGATTCTCAGAAGAAAGTTTGGATTTGGACAGGAACACCAGTTATAAGCCTTCAGTGTCTAAACAGGGATGAGATTAACCTTTAACCTGTATTGTGCACACATCAGATTTTACTACTAAAGGATCAAAACAGAAGACAGACATTCAGATCAGTTTTATGGATATACATCAAGAAACTCACTGAAGAATAATCCTGTAGACAAAACGTATCATCATGGAACATAATATATTTGGACTTCTTTTATTAATTTCAGTTTTAAATGGTAAGTACTATATCCTGTATGTATGCCTTGTACAGAATAGTTATCACTCCAACCTAATGGAGCCTTCGTCCGTTCATGGAAGAAAAGAAAAAAATTATCGGATCACATAAAATATAATTAATTGGTTATTTCTCAATATATGTCTATGAGTTGGTATTCATAGAACATGGATGATGTATTTGTTCCTTCATAAGTTGGGTGAGCATCTCTGGTGAGAATCAGTTTGACCACCCAGATATTAATGAAGACAAGAACAAGACATGCCTTAAGTTTTAATTCAATACAAAATTCGTAATCTTAACCACAGATGATCTGTCAGTAACCTGAGACAGATTAGGAGACCAGTTTAACCCTGGCTGCTTGATTAAGTTCAGATAAAAACTGGTGGCTGGTTTTGTGATACAGTGTACACATGTTTCTGCTTGAATTGGTAGCTAGGGATGGCAGCTACTGAAGGAGATTTAACCTGCATATAGCTTTTATAGAATTGTGCCACAAGAACTGTGGTCCAAATATCAAGTATTTCAGATCTGCAGAACTACTGACTTTGTCCTTTGCTCAATTCACTTCGAAGTTATGTAATTAATAGCTCTACATTAAATGTTAGTTGGAACTAAAAAAAAACTTCGAAACATCAAACTAATTAAAATTACTACAATAAAGCTCAAAACATGTTTATAATGCTATCATGTGTGTTTCCATACATGTACTGTATACATACATATTCCCTTAGCTTTTAGTTATAAGACTTGCAGGGCCTTGTTTTAGAAAAGTTTATGAATTTATGTAACAGTGAATTTGAACTTACATATTTTTGTATTCACTGTAAAACCAACAGTGGTAAAGATTTTGCATTCAATGTGGGCTTTCACCTCAAGTAGATTTAAAAAAAAAGATGTTGGTTACATCTCATTTCTATCAGAATTTATATAATAAGGCATTTCTATATATTAAAAGTTGAAGGGAAATGAATAAGCTCTACTCTGGATGAATTAACCCTGCTGGCCTACAAGCTTCAGCAGGGAACTAAACATAATTATTACAAAATATGCTGTACTTGCATGTTTGAGAAATAAGTATGAAGCATGCTGTTGAGGTGATGAGAAATGGCTTCGTCAGCTGGACAAACAACAAAGTGAGGATTAGGGTTGCTGTGTGTGTAATGGGGCTTTAATCACTGGTTATAATCTGCAGGAGGATTGGGGATCTGACACTCCCATCTGATAGCAGGATCTCTATTAGCACCAGCTAGTCAGCCTGGTTTCCTTGTCAGACAGAATTCTATCGGAGAGGAGCTTTACATACACATGTACATACACTAGTGTGTATATATGAATATGATAAGAGCAAGGCAAGATAAATGTGTGTGGTTCAGAGTTTCAGATTCCTAATCCATCAAAATGTACCTAGCACAAAACATTTGGAGAGAGTACATGCTGTTTGTATGTCTCTGGGTCCAAACAAGAAGTATATATCTTTTATGTGAATCTAGGGCAGGTTATATGTTATTACAAAAATAATATCAATGCATTCTATATTCAGAATATATCAGCCCACAGATTAATTAAGAACATTTCTAAGCCAGACCTATATTTTGATAGTGGACAATGAAAATTTTCACTAGCCCCAACTTAAAAGCTCACAGCCCCGTGTGTCAGGTTATTGGAATTGTACAACCCTGCTCATTTCTGATACAGAGAAACCATCAATCTTTAGTAAGACTTGTTCACTTTGAAACCTGGTACATATATACAAATTGTATTGTAGTCAAGTGTATTTTCATAAAATCATGTTTTTGGTCACCAATATTTCAACAGGATTACCATGGTAATGACAAAACCCACCAGGTATCCAGCTATTGATATATTTGTGAGACCCTTAGGTTGCTGCATGGTATTGAAGAACCTGTAATCTGGCACTGACAAAAACACCAAAATAAAATAAATACCTTTAAACTTAAAATTGCTGTATGATGTATCTAAATAAAATTTGGACACAATTTATGAGCTGTACCATTTAAAATGGTAAAGCTTTCTTAATCAATTGTAAAAAAAATTGGTTCGTTAACTTGTATTCTGTCTTCCTTTACACTGTTGACATATATAAGAGATTATACACCCAGACATACAAGTACCCTCCACATACCCATTGTCAAGTTTTATGTCACCTACTAAATCTTAGTTTGGAGAGTCTACTTTCAGATTACTATACATTCTACACTGTCTATTTGATACTGTGTGATATACCCAGTCTCGTATGCCAACAAAAAGAGAGGATCATCTAGCGGCGTTTGTCTTTTTATAGGACACACAGGTCAGGTTACTGGGCAACACCCTGGATAAATAGAAATACAATATATTAGCTATGGTCATCATTTTTCATTTTTATTCCCAAATAAAATGTTTGATCTTAATTACAATATATGCAGCCTATAACTATTTCCCTACATTTTTACGTTATTTTTCAGAAAAACATTATCAGTAACAATCTTAGTTGATAGAATTATAAAGAATTTGAAATGCATTATAGTGTATTGCATACCATGGTCATATTATTCTCCTTTTTGCTTTTGATTATCATCCATGATAGCCCCTTTCCAAAAAGCAATACAAATATTTGAGGTGAAATGACATGTATCTTTGTTGAAGGGAAGTCTAAATTCCAAGGGTGATGGTTATTTTGAGAAATCGTAAGCTAAGACAGGCCTCTGTATTCCAGTGATACATATATGTCAAAGAAGGATTCAAAAGTACACATAGTAACACATTCCCCCCAATTTAATAGTACAAATGTAGCTTGTTTGTGTTTTGAAGAAAGGAGTTTGTATTTTCAGGAAAAGGTATTTCATGACTGATTGTAGGACTGAAATCAACAAAATAACCATAGTTAGATTTCTAAAAAGTTTGATTTCTAAATCAAGATCTGACAACAGCTTTGATTCCCTGTCTAATTACTTTTAAAGTGTTGACTAGGGTTGTAAGTAAATGTTCTTCGATTTAGCTTCAATCCATTTCACTTTAAGCTGATTACAGGTCACAGTACAACCAAGGGGAATTTCCGGGTCCGGGTCTAAAGTCACTGATAAGGCTGACAAATTGTTGGAAGCATACAATTGTACTTGGAGATGTGGAAAATGAAGTGGTTATAAGTTTCATTTGTGTAAATTTAAATGAGGATATTACTAGATACCCTAAAAATGCTTCGACTTGTTTTATAGTTGACATAAAACATTTTTTTTTATTAATTAACATATTGTTTTAGACATGTTTTTATTCAATAAAGAAAAGGATTGAGAAGCAGGAAGATGTTATGTAATTCCTCTATCCAGGAATTTGTATGTTGTTTCATTTCTTCATGTACTTCTTAAAAGGCAGTTCGAGAAATTTTGTTTTCAAAGTTTGCAGTATAAAAATATAATTAAAGACCATGACTCCTTTATATAGGTTACATATGAGTGTTGGGTGTGTCAGTGATATACTGGTCCAGACCAGGAGCTGGCACATCCATACCACTCTGTCATGGAGGATGAAATCAGAGTGCACTTTACTTGTAGAACTTGCCATTAGTTTGGTTTATTGGGTACAAACCTGGACCTGAGTGTTGGATTGGCCTGGTCTGTGGTTGGGAGGACTTGATACTCTGTGGTTTTGGAGTCACTGGGTCAGTGCCTGTCGGTGGCTGTTATAGCTATAGGCTGGTGGTAGATACAGCAACGATACCCTGTTATTTGTGGTTGAATTGAGATGAAGAGCTTTCATTCACAAAATCTGATGTATTAGTGACTAATTCATTGTGAAAGGATAAAGATTTCCATTTTGCTTGATTTCTGAAGGTTGTTTTGTGAGAAAACACTGAGAGTTGAAGAGCACACATGGGGGGATTCAATCATGGGTGTAAATCTAACAGAGTTTCACTTATAAAACATTGTACAAGTCCTTACAGCGTCATACATAAAAGGTAAAATCAGAGCATGCCCCATTGACTGTTCACTTTGAAAATGTCTCAACTGATTCATTGAGGACCAATGGTAAGCATGGGTGTATGGGCTGTTAACAGGTCCAGCCATTGTAAGGGGAGAGGGCTAACTCTCGCTTCCTGTAAATCACTCTAACTTCCTCGTAATAGCTCTATAATGGAAAGTCATTGTATGGTTGGCAGCTACAAAAAACCTAAATACTTTCAAAATTGGTTTCTTGGGAGGAAATATGTTAACAGTCTAAGTCAGACTGTTAGCGAGAAGTACAGTATTTTGTAGGCCATTACAAGCACTTATACTGGAAGGATTTTCACAGAATTGATAAAAATTAGAACAAATTACTGTGAGAATCTTATTTGAAATGTTTAGACATCAGAAGTTTTAGGGAAAAGAATGTACCATATCCTCAACATATCACATTTGGAATGAAACGAGAACTGAAAATTTGATATAAAAATAAAATTAGAACTTGGAAGATATCAAAACAAAAGGAAAGACATTTTGACTTCCCATGACAGAAATGGAGGCTAAACTATTGGTATAAATGTGGAATGCACTTTTCTCACTTAACAATTCTTTTCAGTTTTATGATCCTAGAATTGAACTTCTGGGGGATTTTCATTTCAGTTTGATGATCCTAGAATTGAACTCCTGGGGGATTTTCTTTTCAGTTTTATGATCCTAGAATTGAACTTCTGGGGGATTTTGGTGAGTGCTGCTGGTTAGTCAGATACCATGCCAGCAGGACTCCTGACAGTTCCCATGCCCTGTGTACAGCCTCCATCTGGGAGCTGACCTATGGCGGCTGCTACTCTGACCTGGACATTGTTTGCTTTGACAGGGAGAAGCAACAGTCAGTATGAGGCTAGGCTACTACAGGCATCCTCATCATCACTACACATATCTGACTCTGTAGCCAGCCAGGCCAAGCCAAAAGAAATGTTGTTGTTCCTGTTTGACCTTTTATACTCTCCCAACAGAGAACTGAGTGTATTAATGACACTTGTTATATGATTGAATTTTTGAAATGTTTGAAAATATGTTGAGGTTTAATATTTACCAAAAATGATATGTAGTTTAGTTTGAACTTGTAATTATATATAATTAAACCATTTCGACAGTGTACAGATTGAAGATTATTGATAGTTTTAATCTGTATTAGCCACTGTGTGAGCAGGTTACTGATTGTTATCAGTATAATCATACAAGTATGAATTCATATTAGTGTAACAGGCTTCTAAAGATCCCGAAGTGGTCGCCATTATTGATCAGCTATGTCATTTGGTGCCACAGATCATGACTTTGAGGCACAAGTTAAAACGAATATCTTCCTTTGAAATTTATTTTTATGTAATATATATAATAAATACAAAATGTATACATGTTAGAAACTAAATATCATTCGTCTTAAGTGGAATGTTACTGGTTGGCACTGAAAACCTGTCCACAATAAAAAATTAAAATGATTATGTTTTAATTTTTAAATAGACTGACGTAAAACCTAAAAAAAAAAGCTTTTTCATTCATGAGCAGTGCACAATTTGGCGTGTAGCACTCCACTATAAAAGCAATGCATTCATCTCTGCCAACCTTTCATTGACTGTCAAACAATTTGGACAAGAACCAATTGATAATATTTTGAATCAACGTGTGACGAAATTGTCCCGTATTTTTTGGCACTGTCCGATGACTTGAAGGTGATAGATGATGATATGGTTACTATGTACACACAACGTACCAAACTTAAAACGTAATGAAAGTTGGTGCATCCTTATAGGACTTGGGGCTTGTGATGTTAATGGTAGCAGTCGGTTGACCTTAATAAAAGACAGTCTGGTGCTTGTGACATTGTCAATAGAACATTTATGCAGACTGTAGACCTAGCATTGTCTGATACAATTATGTTTTTTTAGCTTCTGTATTTGGTGTACTCTGTAAAGACATTTGGAAATGATCCCATTAGGTCACGTCTGACGCCGCTATTGTCTCGCTGATCTTGTCAAATGTTTCCCAGGTCTTATGAGAAATTGTGTTATTGGCTGCGATTTGTAATTAGATGAATTTGATATATTAAAATATTATAAATTAACTGAATGACATGCCCTCTATACAGTGAAACCTAACTAAATCCAACACTTAAGACTTAACCGTGACACTGTCATTTCCCTTATCAAATACAATAAATGGCAGGGGATGTCAGTGTTTCTTTCAGTATCATTGTCCACTTAACCCTTTCACCACTGTAGACCATAATAGACTCATCCATATCAATACATGGGAGAGTCTACTAAAGTTACTTAGGGGTGAAAGGGTTAATAAGAACTGATGTTTAACAAGGTTATAGTAAAACTTTAAACAATTTGAGTAGAGAGTATTTTGGATAAGACATTAATTATTACCGGTAAAAGTATGTGTACATGCCTGACTTGAAATTGTGGGACCTATCGTTTATCTTACAGAGGTTTTGACAACTTAAAGGTTTAAATCATTTCGCTGACATGCATTCATTACTGGTAATTAATTATTTTTTGTAACTTTTGATTGTATGAACTTCATAATGAAGTCTGAATGGAAACGATTGATACTAATATTTTGTGATGTTAAAGGTTTTAGATTCAAGGTCACAAAACATGTTGGAGGAATAAATGACATGTCGACTATACACAAAATTGCTGAAACCTTGTCTGCATGAGGTAGTTTACAACCTCCCCATTGGAGCACACAGCTTATAGAGTCGGCATACATTGTACTTGTGTGAAATAGACCAGGTACATAATATGTACTCTGTAGCAGCATGCTGTCTTGTTTAATGTAATAGGGACATTCATCCTTGTGATATTTACCTGTGACATTCAAAATAGGGCAAAAACCTTGGGCATGCTTACCATATGAATGGGGTGATATACAGGTATGTCTGGAATAGGTAGGTCATGCTGATAATATTGTAGACATTCCTTATACCATACTATTCAAAATAAAAATTAAATTCTACAACACAGTGAACCAGTGCTGTGTAGCTTATCTGGAATAATACATGTCGGTCATAAATATATACCACCTGGGATTTACATATTCATTCTACACCATCTAAATATGGCCCTCCTTAACCTCATTTAGACATTTAAATGTACAGATTAGTGGAAGCTGAAGTTTTTAAATTTCTTTTCATTGACTTTGTATGAAGTGTTGTAAAGTTGGTCTTCTATGAAGTGTTGTAAAGTTGGTCTTTACATCCGCCTGTTTTATTATGAAAATATGGGATTGGGTTTGGAATCCACCACCAGTGTCAGACCATTGGATGGTGTGATCGGATGATCAGTGGGCTGAATGTTTGGAGGTAACATACGTTTGTACTGCTGGTCACTCAATGTACATACCGATGTGTAGGCGGCACACACTCCCACATAATTAATATTGACCTGAACTAAGCTATTAAAAGTAAACATAATCAATTAACAAAATTGTGTATACATGTTAAATGTCTTGACTTTCTAATTTTGACACTTTATGTTAATATCTTATTGTTCCATGGAATCTGTATTTACAATAAAACTGACTTGTACATCACTTAAAAAGGTGACTTTTGTATAGCTTCTGTTGTATGGTTAAGTTTATCAAACTAATAAGTGATACTAATTAGTCAATCACAATTCGTTGTAGATCTGTTACTGTCTGATCAGAGACAGGAATGTAGGTCTCAAATTTACAAATAATAAACCAAGATATCCGTCTTATTTACCCATGTAAGATTTCAGTCTTATTTTATACATGTAAGATTTCTGTCTTAATTACACAGATAAGATTTCTGTTTTAATTACACACATAAGATAATTACACACATAATATTTCAGTCTTATTTATACACATAAGTCTTAATTAAAATATACACAAGTCTTATTTATACACATAAGATTTCAGTCTTATATATATATATACACATAAGTCTTATTTATACACATAAGTCTTATTTATACACATAAGTCTTATTTATACACATAAGTCTTATTTATACACATACAATTTCAGTATTATTCATAAGTCTTAATTATACACATAAGATTTCAGTATTATTTATACACATAAGTCTTATTTATACACAAGTCTTATTTATACACATAGTGTAAAAAGGCACTTTTCAGTCTTATTTTAGACACGATTCTATACCTGTATATATGATATGATATTGGAATACACTTGATGGTCGTACACAACTGTATTGACATTAGGCTTTTGTAGATGTAAGAATGATCAGATGAACTCATAGTTATCCAATTCAATGCAAGCCGTAGGCTGCTGAGGTATCGGGAGATAAAACACCTGCCATTACACTTGAATGTGTATTTGATGGATTGTCGGTAGGAAACCTGGATAAGACAGGGATATAATAGACACATATTACTGTACAGAAATGTCAACACCGCAGACATATAAGTTATAGGTTATGTTAGTCTAGACTGTTGAACTATTAATTTATTTATGATCTTCTAATAAGGTCATTACTATTGATCATAATTTGTTTCTTTTTTGAGATATTTCTTTTTGACTTATTTTTAAGATTTTTACATTAATGATTGATGTATTTGTTTTAGGATCAATCCAAACTGATGTGTTTATTGACACGTACAACTGTTTGATAAACAATGAAACCTCTATGATCAGAACTGTGTACAGTGACACATGATTTGACCCCTAAACATTCGTAAACATGAAACACACAACTGTTCTTTTGATGGACTCCTTTGAAAGGACCTGGTGTTAGAGATTTGTTATTGATATCATTTAAGAACCAACAGGAAATCTGTTTCAGCTGCTTAAAGCCCATTAACTATCAATTTCCCGGAATTTCGTATAATACAGGACTTTATTTAGTGTGAATGGTATGTCTGTGTGTCTGTGAATGTGTCACATTGTTGATTTCACTAACGTCCAGCTGGTTATAAGTGTATGTAAGACAGATTAAGTAGGAACACTGTTTAGTGTATGATGACCTAGTCTATCTGACCATTAGTTAGTGCACATGTGTACCAGCCTCCAGCTTTGGGGGGAGGGGGGGGGGGGAGCAGCCCCCTGTACCTACATCCCCACATCCTGTTCCATGTCTAATCTACTTCATCACTGCTACCCTTGGGGTCACAGAGTTACCATAGTGAGTGACTGACCTTTTCTACATGTGGCTGGGGAGACTGGCAGGTCACTCAGGGTAGTTGGTCATTCATTATCTACTTGTACATACAGTACATACTGTACCCTGTACTGCCTGCTGTCTTATTCCTTACTGTAGTATTCCATTCATACCAATACCTGGTTTACACATCATTTTAAAGACCGTCTCAATTATCCTGCATGCACAACATTCCCATTCATAAAATCTGAAGTACCTGTTATAATGTACTATGCAATTCTCATGTTGTAAATATAGGTGCAAGGCCTGGTTTAGTGACTCATAATAAATATTGGTAAGTAAATTGGACTCCCAGTGTTTGTGTACCTGTGTTGTACAACCTAACCTTTTATAGTTTACACGAGGGTATACATACCCACACAGTTTCTACACCGACCAATTCTGTGTACCTGTGTTGTACAACCTAACCTTTTATAGTTTACACGAGGGTATACATACCCACACAGTTTCTACACCGAC
>JAUMHH010229395.1:0-11765 GCA_032359455.1 Chlamys rubida
GGTCTTTGAACATGACTTATCAGGGGGTTGAATTTTAGGTGACTATATCATCTTTTAGGAGGCTTGTTGAACCTTAATCGACTTTTGATGAGATCATTATTTTACGTAAGCAAGGTTTCAATTAAAAAAATAATACCATCTTATCTTTCCGTCTTTAAAGAAGATGTGAATGATATTGTCTACGAACTAACGATTTGGCTAAGAGGGTTAAGTTTTATGAAAGAGCATGCACACTCGTCCGGTATTAATGAAGATATAATGAGGTCTTTAAACTGTTACTTTGCTTTTGTTTGGTAAGTGTGTCCTTGTATTACAATATGAGAGTAATAGAATGATGAGTTTAGGTTACGATTTTCGTAATGGACAATAACTGCGCACTGAAGGAGGTGACGACTACCAGGATAAAGGGGAATTCTACATCAAAAGAAGCAATAAGCCTTTTATGTGATATTTATTAGAATTTTGTTTAACAAAACAGAACCATAAAGCTGTATCATCATTTCTTTACCAGCCGTTTATAACCAATATTTTGTAACTGAAATAACAATACTTGAGAGATCTAATTACTTGCTGTTTTATAGATTTGGTTGTGGTAGGATGCTACTGCAAGGGCTGACTTCCTTACTGCCACCATATCATGTAGGCGTGGTAGCACATGTCGGACATTGCAAAATCGTCATATGAAGAGAAAAAGTGTTAATACAGATTAACATTATACAGTTGTGAGCTCGCACAACGCAACACGGTGTGTTCATGATGTATGCACAATGACATCGTAGTTGGTGCAAGCCTTCCGGATTTTTTTCATTCCGTAACATTGATCGACCAATTGTTTAGTCGTACAACTGTATACATTTTACAAAATTGTCTATATGTATGCTATTTAAAAAGCCTGCATTTGGCAGTTTTGGGAGCGGTCTATATGTTATATATTAGGCTTTTCCTGAATATAACGGGTTTAAAGTTTAAATAAAGATGTTTTATGAAACCAAAGCCTGGTAATTATTACATATTTCAATATTCATGTAAATAACAAAATGATGATTCCCCCCAAAAATGCTTCTCAAAGTATTTATCCCTACTCATTCTAAAACGAATCACTAAAATCGTCTCTCCTGCCTTTGTCTCTCTCTTTAAAGTCTAATGTCATGTCAATAAATGTCGACGTACAATTTATTTCCAAATACCAACCTTAATGCTCCGTTCTAGTAGTTTTTAAATTAGCTTTACAGAACAGGGCTTTAAACTGATGTGTTGTGATACTACACTTTTTGAATTGGATATATTTTCAAAAATACTTTGATGTAAAGGCTTGTATTCCGATCAACTGTCTATGATACATGTTTAAATATCAAACAATTTTCATGAAAAGTAACAAATATCAAATTAGTTTTTTAAATTTTATCATGTTTTTGTATGTGCAATAGATCATTTTTATGCTTCATGGCTTGTGCTGTATTCTGCATGACAAACGTCCATTTTTGTATAATCATTAACGAATGCTTTGTGACATTACCGCTCCTGAAAGACGATATGGAAATCCTTAACGTGTTTTACCGATGGTCGATGTTCTATAAATACTAAAAGTACGTGCATGAACTATAATATACTCCTCACCGTTCATTAGACATGTATGGCTTTACTTAAAGCTTTAACACGCAACGTAATTACAGGGTCATTTTATAACAGGAAGAACAAGGGACGTTAAGCTCGTCATCATATCGTATGGATCAGGTTCTCATGACATGTGGAGCTTTCTCCGGAAAGCATTCATTTGGGAACATCGGAAACCTTTCTGCACTCTCAAATGTCATCTACATGTTTCCAACGTCACAAAACAGAATATATTTTATTTCAGATATATGACGTTAATCATCTTATCCTAAGGCACTCGTGTTACATGATTATAAGAGAAATATTTAACGCAAAAATTGACAAATCAGTAGTCCTACCGAACTAGAATAGTCAATTTGTACAGAACGTTTACATGCGATACGGTGCTTCACTACAAGTTGCCACGGATGCTTCCACCATTATGGCTATATACAGCTCTAATCTGACGCAATCTCTTCATGCAACTTAGAAACCTGAATGCGTTTTACTACGTTCACTGTCATACATAAATCACGTGAGAGATAATTGGCTTTCCTAAACGATTGGTCAAGGCCATCGTGTCCTGGTGGCGCGTGTCAATAACAAAAGTTACCGTTCGAGGATATTGTGGTCTCTCAATTTCAGTTAGACTTTTTTCAGTATTTCTAACTGGAGATCGGCCAAAATAGAGTGCAAAAGATATACCACCCTTTTGTTTGTTATAGATGTTTGCATTTGTAACTCTTACCTTAGTTCGATGTATTCTTTATTGTAAAGGGGGGTTCATAGTATTGTGTTACCCTTAAATAATGAGTCCGAGCAAATATTTTCCTCTGAAGAATCTTTACACGTATATCCTGGAAATCGACGAGACCAAAGTTGATTTGCTGCATTGTTGTGATTCCATTTCCTTTTATAGTTATCGCCCTAGCCACCTCTTTTTTGCCTGATGATTAATATGACCGGTGGAGTTGTTATGCTACCCAAGCCGTTATTAGTGGATTTTGTCGCTCTTCCATAGTAAATGTAGCGAAAACGGTAAAAGCGAAGACAAATTCAAAATTATAGCAATTTTATACTCCCTAGTGTAAAAACAATCTACGACAGATAGCTGTTGATCACAATTTAATAAGATTACCGTATGTATTTTCGTGATGTTTAATTTTCCAGTCCACTGTAAATTGTTTTTTTATATACATGTTATATATGTATATATTTTTATAACGTTTTCATTAAAGCAAAAGCTAAAACTTGTATATACTTTATAAAATTGTAAGACTGTTTTTTTAATTAAAGTAACAAGCCCCTATGGTCATATAGCTTCTCTGGTATATAACATGATATTGTTTCCTTTGGCGTGATTACCTCAAAGTTCCGTTTTATAATTACAAAACTGATAGATGCATACTTTAGTACGTGTGCCACATGCAATTAATCTTAACTTAGATGCAGCAAAATGACAATAAAACTGTATGACCTCTCTACAAGGTAGTTAATACATCATGTCGTGTCTCTATCAGCATCATCAAGAGGTCCTGGTCGTGTGCTGTGGAGGTAGTAATTTGTCGTTGGTGAGTGCAACTATCACGTCAACAGCCGCAACATTCATCAGCTAATAGGTTCGAGACCTTTCCGTCGCATGTCTTGTTGTTTGACAATCTATTCGAATGTGAACCAGGGATGATTAAATACACTTACATACATGTACAATGTATACATGTTTGGTAGGTTAAAATGAACAAATAAGCTTTGGTGATGATTTGTATTGACAGATGCTGTATACACAAGCAAATACAAGCAAATACATTTGTATCACGAACATAGACCGTGTCATACTCGAACATAATTGTTTCTACCGTCAACTCAAAATCAGTTGAGTTTCTCAATACCAAAATAAAAGGAACGGATATTATTAAGGACAAAAACAATATAATCACAAGTAGACGTACATGTAACATCCGTATGTACCATTTTGGTATAATCGGTGCTCCTTTGAAAAATAATGCTTGCTCAAAAATAAATCAAAGCAATGAAAACATTGAGAAAAACATTAATTTGATTTTGAGTAAATTATTCATGCAATTTCTATTTCTATATAATTGTATTATCTCTTCAATAAATCCATCTCGTTCGTGCTGATGAAATAATTGTTACAGATAAGGATTTTTTTCTGTTTGCTTCTATATAAATGTAATCAGTATAACCAATGTTTGCTTTAAAATCAGTACAAAAACCCGGTAAATTGCGCATTTGTAACTCCCTGAAGGACTTGGCAACGATTTTCTGAGATGCCGCTCAATCCCGTTTTTCAAATCCTGACTCCTTACACTCTAACAGTGAAGACACTCGCACACATTTTCTTTTTGTATGCATAACGTTTCCCTTCGGTTGATTTCTACTCAAGTTAATTGTCAAAGACAGGCAATTTGAAAATGTTCGTGCTAGATGTTGTGTGTTATAAGTAATAAAAGCGGTTGACATGAAAGCTTTTTTCTCTTGACACGAAAAGACTCCAAATAATTCGTCTACATTATTTTCTCTGTAATAACAAAGTGTTGTTTTCTCTTAGTTTTTTCAAACAATGTCTGACATTTCTTTTGTTGGAATTTACTATTTTCCCTTTCTGTGCAATAAAAACCAATGGTTATCTAGATATCATTACACGAATGGTATGAATGGTATACTATCGGCATTTAAAGGACTCATCACATAACCAAATGTTATCGGTGTGGTTCAAGTTATATTACTTAAATTATGCTATTAACAAATGTATACTAACATTTTGAGGAGTTACGATTGGCTGCAAGTTTTCATTGCGACGTCAAAACATCATTTCCAAATCACGTTCTATTCATCGATAATAAATATTTTTGTATTTATAGTTTTCATACTTTCGGACATTTTGTACATGTTTTGTATACTTTTTTTGTTTGTTTGTTTGGGGATTAACGTCCTCGCAAAAGCCAGGATCACATGAGGACTAGTATCTAGGGAGACACCACTGGAAAGAGGTTGGAAAAAAGTAAACAGGAATTAAAGGTAGCGAAAAACTGTTGCATTTGTCTCCTCTATGTCAAATTCGTAACAGATACTGAAGCAAAAACCCAATTTGCAGGGGACCCAACATTCCAACAGGGGTGGGGGCACGTTTAACTGTCTCTTAAATTCATGCATAGAGCATTGGTTGGCTTCGATAAAAAATCAAAAAGATTTTCAGCTCAGCTGGTGTTACACATCAAATAGTATCCGCCTCTATATATAAATATATATTCATCCATCCAGTATATGGGACTGTTGTTTGCTTTTCCTCGAAAGGTCAAGCCCCTTATCATCGTCACATTGTTCCTGAAGCCCCTTATTCGATAATTAGATAATGTGATAGTGTATAAGTATACTCTGAAGAGCGCTCTATCATAGTTTAGGGTACACTACAAACTCTAAATGGGGATTATTGAGAACATTGGTGTCATAGCCAAAATCTATTAGTGATGCTACTTGACATATTTTGTTGGTCTCCACACTCAGAATATCGATAATGATTATAAAGATTTAGCAAGCTTCTTTGTAAATACACCTGCGGTTACCCACCGCATGTATCGTAGGAGGATACTAATGTCAGGTACCCCTGCAGAATTGGGGATTTTGTGCCCTCTAATTGGCATCATGATTACAAAAATGACGTGCACGTTTTGAAAGATTATAGCATCTACGGTAATATATGTCATTATTTCTTATGAAATAACGTTTTGATTCGGTTTCATTGACATGGGTTTCATTTCGTTATTTTTTACCCGGGTACCACTGATGAGTCCTGAATAGTGCTGGGTGTCTTCGGCAGTATGTTTCATTCATGTAGCACTATACAGTCGGCATCAGTTCCGCGCTATCACAAGGAGTCAAACACGAACACACGAATGCATCTTGCACACAGGGGACGCCGTCCTTAAATGACCATAGCTGTTGATACGACGTTAAACAATACTAAACCAAACCAAACCAAGACGAGGTGATCATATGGTGCAGTGAATGTTTACTTTGTTTTTGTTTTACACACAATCCCAACTTTAAACAGCCGTTCCCTTACTTCGTATTTCTCGTGTTTATAATGTATCGGTCATATTACATCTATTACGTCTATTTTATCGGAATGTATGTTTGCTGTTGGTATCTTAAAGTGTAGTGTCCACTTAAATGACTTTAAAAAAAAGACACTTTCGTAAGATCAACACAGAAAATATATATAGATTTGGTTACATATTCTATTTTACAGGGTATGTACATCATGTAGCAGAATGACAATACCTACGGTGTCTTATGTAAAAAGGTTTATACAACATTAACACAAAGCAAACACGAATCACAAAACTGATACAAGAATAAATAAAGGGGGCAAAAGGAAAGATACATGTTCATGAATCTGTACCAGAAACGAGCGGCGAAACCAGATGCTCTGGAAGGATGTCCCTAAACTGCACACAATAACCTGGAATAGGGTCTAATCTTAAGTACTAAATGTTTTGAACAATAAGACATTACTATATTTCTGGTTTCCCATGCATGCTTTTAAAAACTTAAATGCATGTGATTAATACACCTATAATCTATTATGCCATGACCATTCGTATACTTTGTGTTATCGTTGGAAGTGTTATCGGTGTTACAATTGTATAATGCTGGCATTTACTGTGAATCCTTTCAAATACACAACACTACAAAAGTAACCACCCTTTATCTTAATTATGCCTTAAAAACTGTCTTTTCTCCAAAAATCTATAAATTCAAACTCTTTGTTAGTAATGGCATATGACCATGATACTAATGGTATTACTCACTGTTTGTAACGTTCAGCTCTCAAAAAGACATTAAGTGAATCTAACGTGTATAACGACGTCTGTTTCACTTGGAACAAATTAATGTTGAATACTTCGGAAGTTCTTTCTGTGATAGATGGGTTTGTTTGTTTAACAGATCTAAGATCCAAAGAAACATGCTTCGTAATTCATATTGTTAAACTCCCATCCTTGAAGGGTAAATTCATAATGAATCACGTGTTTCCTCGTTTAACATTCTTAGTTTTTATTATGTTTTAACAGTGCTTTTGTATTTTGTTTATTTGGCATTTGGCATTGTTTCGATTCCATGCCTGTTCTGTTTGTTTTTTGTTGGATGACATTGTCATTTTTTAAGAAGACTTTATATTGGTAAATAGTATTTAAGAGCATTATATCGTAGAATGTTGTCTTTTTAATCAGCAGTTGTTTACGTGATGATTTTTTTCAAGTTTTGCTTACGTTTACTTAAGCAAGACAGTTTCTCTCAAATAGGGGACATTGAAGATTGCCACATTTGGGATCTTTTTAATTCCTATTTCCTTAAATAAATTGCTTTGTTTCCTAGTGCATATCGCAGCCTCCCACAACACAACATACACTAAACGCATGCATCTTGCACACAGGGGAGGCCGTCCTTAAATGACCGTAGCTGTTATTGGACGTTAAACAATACTCAACCAAACCAAACCAATTGCAATGCCTTGCGGGTGAGCGATTGCAATACTGCGCTGGTGCCTTTGACATGGTATTTCAGTGAGGTAGCACTATGAAGTCCTCATCAGAACCGCACTATCACAAGGAAGCAAATTCGTGAACATAGCATGACTCAAGCACACATACACACAAGCACGTATACATTACATACATGTAGGCACGTCGTAAATGACAGCTGTTAATAAGACGTTAAACAAAACAAAACCAAACAAGAAGGCTTTGAAATGTCTCCTGCACCACCCGTTATTTGCCATATTCAATATAAAACAAAAAACACCAAATGTTCTCTATAGTGAATACGGAGATCAACAAAAGCTTACCAATACATACCGTGAATGTACGTTATACTAAAGTGAAATAATACGCCTTGCGGAATGTAATTAGTACCACTCCTGTTTTTACCGAAGAATGCTTACGCAACCGAACAAAAACCTTTCCGTTGAAAACATCTGCTGGTATATTTGAAATGTATATCTGCACTATAAACGAATGCAATGCTTGACGTCTGTTAAGGTACAGCATATGTATATTTTGTTTCTTTATTTGCATTTCTTTATTTGCATATCATAAATTCCTAAGTAGTAATCATAACTGTCCTGTATTGATTAATGTTCATCTAGCTTCCCAAAAGCTTAAAGTCAGTAACAGAACGGTGAAACACTTCGAACTGATGACATCATGTTACAATAACTTAAAATGACAGCGACATGATTTGAATCTATAATTATTTCAATCTGTCCATTTCAGAGGTGGAAAACTTCCAAAAAAATGCAACTAAAATGGGAATTTCGGTTACTAGTGTAAAACAGCATTGGCAATATGGCACTTTGTATTGCATAGGCTCCCAACTCGCTTAGTAACATCGATCAATGCAATAAGTCTGGATATTAAGGTACATCACTTAACTTTAAAAAGAAGAACTACCTTAAGGCATCTCAATTTAATATCGAAGGAATGAAGTGGAAGCTATAATTTTTCTCTCCTGATATCAGTCATTTGTCTGATATCAGCTTATAGGACGCAATGTATAATCATCGAAAGGCGCAATTGTATGTTAGCCATACCGACCTGAAAAAAAATATATACAGTTTAGGTAGTAGCAGGACGAGATTCGGCTTAATACATCAAGAGGTTGTTATATTCCGTCTGAATTCATGCAATTTTGTGGGGTTACTTGTTCTTTGAAAATTCCCTCGACACGACACTTATACGCATGCATTCTTACAGTTTTGTACTTTATAACCAACAAATAACCAAGCTGATTGGAACCTAATGACATATCTATGTACCCTACACACCCATTTAATATGCAGCTAGAACCCAATCAGGAATTGATAGCTTCTAACCAACATTTACGTTGTCATTATATAGCTTTTTATTGACATCGATCTAGCGACAATGTCGGTTAACTTTTACTGTTTTCTTTTCATGGTCAAAACAACAACCTCTGGGACTCAAGTATTGATAGTATTAACGGGTGACATGGGAAACAAATTAATTGAAAACTCATTTGATTGCAATTTAAAGCCGACAGAAGTACGTATATAAAACCAAGGATTAGTGTATTAGCAATTAACGGTATGTGATATCAAAGGGATTTTGCATCCTCAAACAACAGTAACCGTATTGAACTTGATGGTCCGGACAGTGATAAAATAAGCCCCGGTATGTTTTCTCCTGATAGACAATGGATTTCAATCCAGGTACTAACAAACCAGATGCCAGCGTGACACTGTTTGAACACATGCTTCATGTATAACTTGTATAAGTTTTTTCACTAATTTGGAACAACATATTCTAATCACATTGTCACATATATATATAGTTGTCCATTCTTTGAGGGGTCTTACTGTATTGACGATTTGGACATAAGTTACCGATACAAAATACGTGTACGGTAATATTGAACGTCAATAACAGCAATGTCTTCATAAATTGAAAAATAAATATAAATGTAAGTCAAAGAATGATCTGAACTAAGAATTTTGATGTGCTGCTGCAACTCAGACGAGTTCAAAAGCCAGCAGATGTCGCACCCATGCAGAAACGGCAATTTTCTTTCATGTCTTTTTCTTATAGGACATCAAATATAAAAAAAAACGATCAAAACACGGGATTTCCATCAGGAAAATGATCAAAGATATATTCTCGGACTGACAATCGTTTTTATACGTTACCCTTCGCTTCCCTTCTTTGAACAACCTTACCATAGGTTCAAGTCATTTCTGAATGGTCATCATTGATATAAAGCTGGTAAGTGCTTCTATCTTCCCTCCCTCTCCCCAACCCTTAATGAGGATGGTATTTGCTTGATGTAGTGGTAATTGAAAGCTCTGTTATTTTGGACCCAGTGACACCAAACGCCAGTAAACATGATTATGGTCGCGCAGGCAATGGTGATTGGCAGCTCTGTTAATTGGACCAGGCAACACCTAATTACAGGACGGACAGTGACTCTGTCTATTGTTTACAAACTGGTCAAAAAGGTTGAGTATTCCTCTTTGAACAGTGTGAAGAAAGTATATTAATTATTTTATCAAAAATCATGTGTTTTTTTAAGCGATATTTGTTGTGCTGTGAACTTAAAACTTTATAATTATCTTAATTAGAATGTACTTACTATGTATTAAAATATGGTGCAAAATAAACTTTTTTGAAAAAGAATTTTGAAATTTTAAAATCATTTGACCCCTGTGACCTTGAATGAAGGTCAAGGTCATCGAGCTGAACTATTTATGCAGCCGAACATACATACTATGAATGTGCCAAATATCAAATTTGTATGTTTTCTTGATTACGGAGAAGACTTTTAAGTGCAATCTTTTTAAATTAAAAAAATTGGCGGGAAAATGAACATTTTTCAAAGTGGCATATCTTCGTCATTTTTGATGCTTTGACTTTAAAACTTTGGAAGTACCTTTATTAGAACATGCTTTTCAATATTTTATGTGAAATTTACTATTTTTGACCCCATAGTGAAGCCTTGAACTTGACATATTCTCTGATAACATGTCATAGAAAACAATTAGCCCCGACGAAGACCTACATAGAGTATAAAGCGTGCATGCAATGCAACGAGCGGTTATGAAGTTGTAGGCGTTCGAAAAACGTGAAAAAATACTCTATATACAGATCTGTGACCTTGGCCTTTTAATTTATGGTCATGATTTTGTTAGGGTATCGTGAGATCGTTGTCTGTTATCACATACTAAATTATGGACGTTATGTCTGTTTTCGTTCCGGAGATAAAGTGTTTAAAAGATCTGTGGAAATAAGAATAATATTAAGAAAATCCATTTTTATACCCAATCACAACACTTTTGATCTATGTCTTCTCTTTACTTACGTCTCTACTCCATCTGTTCGGTTGTGTTTCCTTAGGCCACATCCTTTATTTGACCTAAGCTGTTGCGTAAACCCCATACAAACAAAATCATGTAGGCGTCTGCATTTATTAGCTGCAGTGGGTGTATCAGTAGTTGCTAGGTCGCAAAGTTATCGCTTACGTGACAAACAACAAAATTGTATTGACTTGGTTAAACAAATAAGGCGGAGACGATATAATTATCAAAATAATTTGCACACATTAAATGTTATCAAAAAAATTTACAGAATGTCGCTTAAAATCTAAGACTGTCGCGCGTTTTGCTATGTCTGTTGAGTCTACACACTTGAACAGGTCGTGGATAACCCTGCAAGCAATCACTGATCTCCCTCCAAAACGGTCATTCGCTAGCACGCAAGCATATGAATACCCATCATTGACACATCTTCAGACAAACATTTGTCATCCGTGTGGTAAACGAAAATCTAACTGCTCCGAAAAATATATATTTCTTCATCGTTACATTGAGAAGCGTGTTATGAAATTTGCCTTCAGCCATTGCATTCGCCTGGCGCGTCGCCGGGCATTCAGCTGTTCGCCCTGCGGCCTATACCGTATCAGAACTCTATGACTTATTTGGTTCCTGTCCGTTTCCTTTGCCGTAGAAAATCGGTTGTCCAAATGCAAAAGACGTATTTCCTCATCCTACCGGCGCGTCGCCGGACGCAAGGCAACCGCTCCAGAGACGGTCTGCATTTCCACCTGTGATGAGTATTTAAACGAGACGGCAGACCGTCTACGGACTACCTTCAGATTGGTTTGCGGCCTTATCTTGCAGGGTACTTTCCATAAGAAGTGCAACAAGACCCGTGCTAAACATCTAAATGAGGAATTGGTTGTGTAGAGTGTAGTGTTCTAGTTACAGCTAAGGTCATGCGTGTGTGAATGTATTATGTATACCTAATGCCTCTTCACTATATCGCGATAATCAACATGTTTAATGATTCGCCGCTGAAAGTCATAATGTACCAATATTTTATTCTGGAATCGGGATGTCATAGTTTTTTGTGTCGCCTGCGAAAAGCTGGTGACACATAGGTATTGCTATGTCGGTGTCGTCGGCGGCATCGTCCGCACAGAGGTTTTCGTGCGATAACTTGAGTTTCCTTAGGCCGATCAAACTCAAACTTCATGCAGTCTTTCCTTACCAAAAGTGAAGCAAGAATTGCTTTTCAGGTCCGAAGGTCAAAGGTCAAGGTCACTGTTACTATAAATAGAAAATCTGTTTTCGTGCGATAACT
>JAUMHH010229407.1:0-11764 GCA_032359455.1 Chlamys rubida
ACCCAAAGCCTTCCTCACAGGGGCGAACGCTCAACAAATGGCCAAAAGTGAGGCATTGTCAAGGGAGACATTAGGAAAAAGGAAGTTATTTAGAAAGGAGAGAAGAGATAAGGTCGCAAATTTAGTCGCCTCGTACAATCATGCAATTGGGGGCAGCAGGTACAATTCTTACGCCCTACCTGCAGGGAACTTAGACAAATGTTCATGTGTGTCTTATACAGTATTTCTCAAATATAGCCCCAGAGCAATGTTTTGTATCATAACCTGTAATGCCCAATTGCCCAATTTTCACAAACGTTCCTCGTCTTTTAAGATTTTAAGCAGTGAGTTTTTCTTCCTCTTTTAGACAAAGGACTGTGCCTTGTGAAAAAAAACATGATCATTTTTAAATAAAGTTATTTTTTCATTGATTTTGGGAAAACACAGCAGAAAAATTATGGCCTCAAAAATCACTGATTTAATACAAAGCATTATAGAAAGTTATAGAAATGTTTGCTGAAGCAATAAGTGTTTTCAAAGTAAAAATTTAATGATTTTCCTAAAATTCAGTACCATCCTGAAACCAGGGCAAATTCATAAAATTCCTGCCCAGCCCTGTCTTTTCGAAACAAGTAATTATAAGTTTAGTGTTTCATTTAATTTATGGCCCCAATGGGCACTTTATAAGTTGTATATATATATTGCACTATTTCAAAGGTTCAGCTCTGCGCTAAATTCATCTTCCTATTCAGCAGTGGAAACTGAGAAAAAAAATTTAATATCATGTAAATATCACTCACTATGGGAAAGCATTGATGATTCGTCCTGGAATCAACTTTCCGAAAGACACAAGTACACCAACGTCAAACTTCTCCTTGTCAACTTTGACGGGCCACTCATGGATAGTTAGCCCCATTTCTTCACTGTAACGTTTAACTGGAGTCTGAAATTATAGAAATAAATTAAATGATAATATTATGTATGTTTCAGGTAACATGTCAAATAGGGTTGGTGGATCAGGATATATTTTTACTTTATTTATTTTTTTAATCAGGGGGGGGGCAACAAAAATTATGAAACAAATATTTAGGGGGGGGGGGGGGTGACAAAAATTATCATTCAAATATTTAAGCGGGACAAAAATTATGAAACAAATATTTAGGAATTTAACAATATGGAATTGAAATTTTGTTTCAATAACAAGT
Organism: Chlamys rubida; assembly: GCA_032359455.1. Classification (NCBI taxonomy): domain Eukaryota; kingdom Metazoa; phylum Mollusca; class Bivalvia; order Pectinida; family Pectinidae; genus Chlamys; species Chlamys rubida. Next base: position 1,185 of record JAUMHH010229407.1, read on the forward strand.
AAAGAAGGATTATATAATATTATATTTGTTTATATATATATTATAGTTGCCTTGTTCGTTGGTCCATCAAGTTGTTTCCATTAATTGGACAAGTTATTCCAACACTGGATGGAGTGCGTTCTAGCGAGATTAAATTGTTAGGGTCGAAGGTAAAAATGAGGGTAGGTTGGGGTACCTGAAACATTGTTTTTGGAGGGGGAGGGGGTTAATACAGTCACTGTACTTAGTATTTCAATACATAAATAAGCTAAGCGATATTTTCTCAAAGGCTTATTAAAAAAAAATATTATCCACTCGGTGTTTTAACTTTCCAAATTTCCAACAGATATGGAAAATACCATACACAGGCTTTTACTAGTTGTGGGAATCGGATGAAATTTCATGATTAATCGAAGCTAAATCCTTTCCAGAAGAATTGGGTTCCAGCAGTGTATAGTCCTTTGTATTGGTATGATGATCCTTAAATCAAAAACTATTTCCTCCACACTTAAGCACAGGAGCTTAGACATATGAAATTTGGACTTTAAGGACATGCAAATAAGGTTTTAGCATTCTCTATACAATGTACTTTACCCTGTATTCTTTAACTCGTTCACCCACGAAAATTCATAATGAACTATTCCAACCTTTGAATTGGTAGAGTTCACATGTGTCTTCAGGGGTGAATGAGTTAAAGGATTCTACACAAGTTCACATTTCATTTGTTCTGACCCCTCATTACTGGCAAGGCCCCACTTTCAAGAATGTTTGTTAACTTATGAAAATTCCAGAAGATAAGTTTTCCCATAGAAAAGTGTTATTAAAGATAAGAAAAAATCTAAAGTTAACAATCTTTTTTCTTACCCTTGCAGCAGGACAGACGACCTCTAAACTCTCAACGACCTTGGACTCCGACTCTGTCTGTAGCATGTTCTCTTTCAAAGCCTTTAGAGCCACCAAGGAAAATGTGTCGGACCCAAAAAATAAAACTCTCCAGGGAGGACACATCCTTACACTGGTAAACTCCTTTGTACCAGAAGAGACAGAGGTGGAAAAAGGTGAAGTCTGGAATATCAACCATGATGGCTTGTCTTGAAAGGATTGTCTTTGTGATAACGAGGTAGAATAGGATGTTGTTTTATAAGTTAATCTTGATGAATTTACATTGGAAAAGGCACAAACAGCAGATACTGGAAACAAGAAAGATGACCGTTTGAGTTGTGGTCCTCTTCCACTACAACAAACACGTGGGATAAACACTGACGATTGTCTCCCTTTTGATACAGAATTCTGTCTCAGAGTTCTTCTTTGTAAAATAGAAGCACTTTGTAAATAACTTGAAGATGACCGAAATGTTTGAATCTTATGGCACTGTTGCATCTTCAGTAAAGCATTCGGCTGATATAGATGTGTTGGTAGAGACGCACTGTTGTGTCTATGTCGTGGAAAGTCCTGGGTCATTTGATACAGGCCTTGACCTCTGGGACATCGGCAGATTGATTTGACGACTGACGTGCATCCCAATTTCTTCAAGGAGATGGACATCATGTCTGTTCACATAAATGCCAGCTGGGTACACGTACCTGTATAAAGAAACAAACATGTAAGAAAAGATTCACGAAAATCTACAGAAAAATACAGCCCAACGCATGACAGATAAAACTCAAATGATTTTCTGTATAATTATATTTGTATAAATTGTAAATTTGATAGCTATCCATCTCATGATCAGTTACATGTAGCTACAGGCTAACTAACATATAACAGTATGCCTTATATGTTATTATATATAGTAAAGATTATTTTCCGATACAGGATCTGTATGATCCTCTACACAGGACTCAAGAATGTTTAAAAAAATATATATTATACATGTATATATATATATACCATGTATATCAAAGTTCAGTTATGGATATATAACTTGTTTAACAAATAATAAATAGCTCTGTAATTATAATTCAATTCCTGTTCAATGAAATGTTTATCGAGTTTGTTTATAAATGAATTAATCTGTTTTTAAATGTACAAAAAAAATGTACCCAGACAAAAATTGTTTAAAGATTTCCCCATGTTTGAACCTTGTGACCTTGAATGAAGGTCAAGGTCTTTTTTTTTGGAGAAACTTGGAAAAATCTCCAACTCAGCTACTTAGCTAAAGGCTAGATATTACAAACATTTAGCTAGTGGTCTGTATGCATGGTTCACAAGAGAAACGTTAACAATTAAAGAAAGACAGACACAGGCGAAGACGACTGCTAACCAGTTAACCTTGGTACAAGTGACCAAAAAAACATGAATGGGAATCATTAATCATGCAAGACTTGACAAATAAACCGCAAACCAAGGGTATTACTTTTGAAGTTAATCAAATATTTAGTTGATTTTACATGTATGTGATAGCAGATTTATGTTCATGCCCACTTCACCGCTTATAAACTTCAGTTTGAAAGAAGAAGCCTGTAGTGCTCTTACATATATGCTATTAAACCTGTCAAAAAAAGCCTTTGTCAGGTATTTATCTATGAATCCAGACAGTTGTCACTAGTGACAAACTTCAAATAATAAAGCCCAAATGATTAATGTCACCTTGGTAAAATACTAGCCGCTTCCTACCGTCTCGGCTAGGGAGAATTTTTCTTTAGCGCATTCTGTAGAGCGTAAGACTATAGTAAACCAGAGGTCCCGGGTTCGACTCCTCAAGCAGAGGCATTGAAAAAATAATGCCCTCTGTTACATTGATGCCCACTTAGGGACCCGGGAGAATATGACAAAAATACTTGGCGATACTTGCAAAGGAATCGCTATGACCCCTGGAAAACTCGGGATGAGTTCTTTCCTGGAGGGGAGTAATCTGGATTGCCACCCTGGTAAAATACTAGCCGCTTCCTACCAACTCGGCTAGAGAGAATTTCTGTTTAGCTCAATCGGTAGAGCGTAAGACTAGTAAGCCAGAGGTCTCGGGTTTGACTCATAGTGGAGGCATTTAAAACATAATGACCTCTGTTACATTTACTTTGAATTAATATTAAAATGACTATCCTTTAGCCCTGGGAGGCTCAGATTTAAAACAAACTTATATCAAAGTTTGCTGATTTATCTTTAATTTTCAGCAATCACATTACATTTTAACATAAGTCTTTATTGAGATTGATGAGTACCTGTACTTTTGGGCCTTTTGGAGCCATTTATAACACAACCTTGACATTGGGCCTAAATTTAGACATGACCTACCAGTAGTTTGGTGAAGCAATATGAATACAACCTTGACATAATGGGTCTGTATTGGGCATGGGTTGACCAACCTGTAGTTATGACAAGTGTTATTAACACCAACCTCACATCAGATCTATATTTAGACTGGCCTGTACGTGTATGTAGTTTTGAGAAGTGCTTATAACACATCCTTGACATTGGGTCTTTATTTAGATTGACCTACCTGAAGTTTTCAGAAGCACTGTTAAGGCAACCGTAAGGCCAGGTCTATATTTAGATTGACTTAATTACCTGTAGTTTTGGGAAACACTCGTATACGTCATCCTCCAGGGTGGAGACCACGATCTTGACGCTGTTATTTAAGACTGTCGGCAGCCACTGCAGACTGCGTGCGTTGTTAGTAGGATCAAGTTGATCCAGGGAGTCGAGCATGAGGACTAGAGGTCTGCTGGGTTTGGCATGGCGTAGTGCGAACTGAAGCTCCTTCATCAGGTCAGTCAGATCCTGTAAATAATAAGTTTGAAGACAGGAATTATTTTTCTACCATATTTATCCTGCAATAAGCCCAGGTGGCCAACAGATAATCACTGACATAATCCCTGACTGACAGTAGAGGATGGGCTTATAACAGGACAATGAAGAAACCTTTGTTGGCTTTTCTTATCCTAACTGCTATATATATTGGTGGGCTTATTACCAAGCATGGGCTTATTGCCGGATAAATATTGTACATGTCCCATTTGATGCAGAATTTTTTTGTACACAATTTTAAAACATTTTGCATAACACTTCATTAAGGAAGCCAACATTTTGTTTATAGCATTATTTAATTTAACAATAAAAATTCTATTTCACCTATATATTCAAACATTACCTAGAAAGAGTTGAAACAGGGCTGAATTCTCAATTCAGTATGTACATTAATTTGTAAATACAAGGTGGTTATAATTGTACAATACCATTATATCAAGTCATAAATCACTTTACAATGTATAAATTATAATTCCCAAAGAGAATTATAATTTTGTGTAAAGCTCTTCATATTAAAGTTAATAATACATCGGTCACACACCAAAACCTACAATATTATATGATGTCATTAAATAACTTCAACACACACGGAATATAGGAGGAAAGAAGACAGTTTCAGAAGTTTTGTGACAGCTGATTGAGGAGAGAAGTGGTTTATTCTGGAGAGTATCTGTGGTGAATCACCTTCATTTTGAGAGAGGCTATATTTTATATAGTTTACAACTTGTTCCAAAACTAAACTATTTCTTGTGGGAGATAAATTTGGGTTACTATGACGAAATTTTGAAACAGTGTTCCTTGTCTATGATATGTGTTTTGAGAAGAAGTGCTGTCCCATTGGTATAGATATGTAATACATCAATGCATTTTTAATGCATAAATCATAACTCAGAAAGATTTAGCACCAGGACAAAGCTGTGTATGAAGTACTTGGGCTCAGCAGTAGTGACAGCAGTAACAATAGACATGTGATTTAAATCTCTGCTGATTTCTGATCATGATCAACAACTAGAAACAAGCAGTGAAGAACATCAGCAAACATACAAATTAGGGGCATTAATTTATGAAACGATAACACTGGGAAATAAAATAACAGACATGGTCAAAGTATTGACCCTTGTAGTACACCAATATAAATTATAAGAATTCATAGTTTGATAGCTGTCACTGTTTTATAGTCTCCACTGGCTTCAATCCTCAATAAGTTTGCTCTCAAACCATAACATTAACTCATTCACCCCTGAAGTTCCATAATGAACCATTCCAACCTTTGAATTGGGAGAGTTCAAATGTTTCTACAGGGGTGAATGAGTTAAAACATTTCCAGATAAACCTGATACTGACTTGCTCTTAGTCAAATACTGTAAACAATTTTAGTGGTACCGTAGTCTTATTTTAGCACTTTTTGCACTTATATTATTACACTAAAATATTGCACCAATTGAAGTTCTTGTATATTGTTGTCAATTGATATTTTTCAGGTGCACCAATTCATCAATGGGCTAATCACTGAAATTTGATAATGCACTGCAATTCTGAGTCAGCTAAAATATGCATGTTTACAGTGATTGACCCCTGTGTCACTTTTTTGTTTTAATTCAAACAACAGACCCCTGTGCCACACTTTTGTTTTAATTCAAACACCAGACCCCTGTGCCACACTCTGTCTTAACATCAGCTGTCATGCTGTCAATTAAGCTGTCACAAAATAAAACCGAACCTTGTCACTGTCAACAACCTGGAAAAAAACATTTACAACATTCAAATAGAAACAGAACAGTGGTTGATCTCCCAGAATGATCTGAAGCTCATGGAGAAAATTGTTCATTTTTTTTTATATAAAACCATTTACACATTCTTTAAATACCTTCAGTTTCTATGCAACTTAAATTATTCCTAAAATTCGTGTACAGTTAAGTTATTCATGTTCCAACAGCTGTCCTGGTTTTCTGTCCACATTATGTCATCAATACTTCAAAGGTCCTTTTTTATTTAAATAAATTTGGCAGGAATATTTTCTATCTCCTTAACTTTTAACTTGCGGCAAGAGCTTGTCAACGATAACTGCAGACAGAATATAATTTGAACATTTATGGATGTTGTATAATACTTGTGAAAACAAAACGTCCCATCTCAACAGTTATCTGACCGACCTTCCTCTGATAATGTTATGTGTATCAAGATGACAAAGCACGTGTTCTCTGACAAAGTATAACAGATATAGTTCTTGATCTTCAGGTGTGACCCTGCCTTACCTCTGGTACATCGATGTGGTAGCCGTAGATGATGTTTATCTGTTGTATGATACTCATCAGTAGACTATTGATGTTAGAACTGTCGGGGGTCGTACCTAAAAATCTACAACACAAACCAGTCATATTAGTGGTACGTAAAAATATCATAATATTCATCCTATTTCATTGATATCAGTATGTGCTAAATATAACAAGCTTAAGTATATTTTGTTTACATCAAATATGTAAGCTAGATAATCAAAAGGTATCATATTGCCATTTATATTTTCCATATCTCACCCCATATAAACCAAATTCAAGGAAATATTGCAAAAAAGAAATTCAACTTTGACTTCACATCCCAGCACCAAGGAAAAGACACCCTTCTTTATATGTTTTGTTCCCTAGATCCAAGAATGAATTTGGTAAGACCTTTGGTTGAAATATGGTCAACATGTCAGGAGGATTCAGCTTTTAAATACTGAAACACCTAATTATCTCAATTGAGGCATTGCTCTTCTGTCCACGAGGAACTACACTCTTGCAATTTCTACAACCATTGATTCCAATTATCTATAAGGTCCAAAGAACCAAGGATGCTCATCTATAAACAAGCTGAGATAAACAGCCTACAGGGACCCTCAGGGATTAACATATAGGGCCTCCAGTATTATAATTAGGTTTATTTATTCATGCATAGAAAGCAGGTATACTGTGTATTGTGAGGGTTGAGATTATCAGCCATTTTTCAAGTTATGACCCAGGGACTAAGTCCCCAGAGGTCAGGCTAATCCTGATAGTACAAAAGTACATGTATTCATCTCTTTATGCTTATTGAATGCATATATTGGTTAAAAGGTGGGTGTCTCACTTATTTCATTATTACAACCCCCAGGACTAAGTCAGCAGGGGCAAGGTTGGACCAAGGAGCCAATCCTGGTATCTTTAAAGCATTTTTCTCTTCATATCTGGCAAATGCTTTTATGGAGGAACTCTCAACTGCTTCCATGTTATGACACTTGGACTAAGTTTCCATGGGTGGGGTTGGACCCCAGAGTCAATCCTGGTAGCATGGATTCATTTGTCTCTTCAAGCCCACTATGTGTGTATGCAGGAAACATTGATTTGAAAGTTCAAAAGGTTTTTAATTTTGATGGATTTGGGGGCCAAAAAAAGAATTAATTATACCTAGTCCAACGGAAAAAAACTTTTCCTGTAATGAAGGAACTGATCAACAGTATACTCACCGGATGACCACTACAGGCTCTGTGTTGTTCATCCAGCTAGGGACTAGTTTGGCAGCCATAGCCATGATGGAAGTTTTACCACAACCGGACATTCCATGAATGACCAAAGGCTTCTGGTTGGCAGTTGTCAGGTACGTCTTGATTTTCTGTGGTTTAATAAAATCACTTTAAATTTCACTGGGATCACTTGCTTTATATTTTGATGTTTTTTATTTCATTTATTTCAATGGATATAATGGTACTGGTTATGATAATTTTAAGGACCTTCAGCAAACACTATTCAGCTGTGTAAAAGTTATGCAAGTGAAAGTGGTTTAACCTTTGACCCGTTCTCCCTTGATCATTAGAAAACATTGACTCATTCTGAACCTATGACCCCAATAATAATTTCAATGATTTTAATTACATTCAAATCTTTCCAGTGACATTGACCTAATGTTCAATAGAAACCTTCCAGTCATGAGTCATCAATGATATGACCTTTGAACCCTTGGTATAACTTTGACCTTTAGGGTAATCCTTGAAAGTTGTTTAACATTCATATTAATATCATTATTATTTAACCAATGATTGTTTTAGCAAATGTTGTTATCATTCTATAACACACATTGCTATTGATGACAAACTTAATACATCACGGTGGGCTTTATCTTAAGTTTGCTTTATTTAGTTATTTTAAACAGTTCTTTGAACAGCAAATTAAATGTTGACAGGAATGAAATTGATGACGTCACAATAGCAAATGTTGGTATAGTCTTATAACAACATTTCCCTTTGCAATGCATTGCAATGGAAGGATGCAGGGCAAATGTAAATATATTCAGCAGGTCAGAAGTTGTAGACGAGATGAACAGATGCAGAAATATTCTAGTTCCTCTATTTAACAGGTAAGGGACTCATAAGGTAAGAAATACAGCTGAAATCATGTGTTTTCTGTACATACCTCAAGAGTAGTCTCCCTTCCATGGAAGGTAGCACACTTTTGCTGACAGAAGCGGATATGCTGTAGACATTCGGTGAAGAGGGGGTCAGTGTTTGAAGACGCCTCGCGCTCCTTTATACTGGCCGTGATCATGTCTGTGACAGCCTTCACAAAATCATCGGAAAGCTTCTTAAGGTACTTCTTGTGTTCTGTCACCTCAGGGTTAATACCTGTAGCAATCATATTATATGCATGTTCAATTTAGTATCTGATTATATACATATATATAATTACGTTTAGAAATAATAATGATTCATAAAATAAAATCGAATGATGACTAAAATTATAGAATGTATCATAATTTTGAATTGTTGCATAATTTTTTTAAAAATCATTGTAAAAGACAACAAATTATATTCAGGATAGTTTAAGATGAGAGCAGAGAGGAAAAATACTCCACAAGCACCAAATTGTCAAATAAGCAAATAAATCTCTTTCATCACATAACTCCAGGATTCTTTGTTATACAGAAAATGTAGTAGTCCTATTTGTGTCATTTGTAAGTAAGTGTAAGATGTTCTGAAGACAGACATGGTGTTAAGTATGACCTCAAATTAGGAAAACAACATTCAGATGCCCTATAGATTCAAGATGGCTTGCAATTGATGGTCAGAGATTTTTTTGGAGAATTTTGGCACTATTAATTCTTAATTTTAATTTGATTAAAAGAACTTGAATTTGTTTCCACTTCATATTATAATTATGAAACTTGCCACAAAATTTTCTTTTTAACTAGCATATCGTACCTAAAAAATTAAAAATTTTGGAAACATGAAATAATTTTGATAAAAATGTGTTATAAACAGTATTTGTAACATTTTAACATATTTTCGTATCGATTGCATTTTGTTACAGATCAAAGGTAATTTAATATAAATCCATATCAGTTACATACAGTGGCGGATTTGTGACATTTCGTTTTTCGTCTTTTTGCCCCAAATAGATGAGAAATTCAGAATTATAGCAAACCATAATACTCATTGTTTCGTCTTTTTGCCCTGAAAGACGAGATTAAGTAACTTTTAATTATCTTTCCTTCGTCTTGTTGCCCCTAAAAGACAAAGCCACAAGAATGAAAGTTAAGAATGTATAAGGGCGAAAAGGCGAAACAAGGAAATGGCACAATTAAATCGGCCACATATTAACAAGATTATGAAACACAAAACATCAATGATGTAAATATGATATGACACGGCCATCTTTCCCTACTAGAGATGCTAGCCAACTCTACCAGACAGAGTTTACAAGTAAAGGATTGTCAGTTTGTAATAAACCAGCCAGAGATGCTAGCTAACTGTACTGGACAGAGTTTACAATTAAGGGTTTGTCAGTTTGTGATTAACCAGCCTGAGAATGTTGGAAAAAACTAGTATTAAATACTATCAGGATCTATTATTTCAACTGTAACCAGATTCAAATACAATTTCAAAATCAATTTGAAGAGAAATGTGATGTTAACATTGAAATATAAATTTTATATTATATTTCATTATTAATAATCAATCATGATATAGATTATTGAATTATTGAACAGGTGCCGAGGTGTTTCTTAATTAACCCACACAATAACAGAAATGTGAATGTTATGTCAGAGGTTCAATCAATTTTAACACAAAATCAGAAAAATAAGAATATTAGATGATCACACACAAGGGATGTCAACTTTGTGTTGGACACATCAACCTAATGACATAGTTCTAATAAATGTACCATCTTTTTCTGTTGCTCCTGAAATAGGAAATTGTTGTAGCATGATTTATCAATACTAACGTATCAAAAGTTGGGGTTAGAATTATTTAAATATTTTTCATCCCACAGATTAGATATCCTAGATGAACTGTGGTTCAAAAGAACAGAAATTAAGGTCAGGGTTACTTGAAGGAGGAACATTTGGAACATTCTGCATGCATTATAGGAAATATAATGTTGTTTTTTTACCTTTAAAACATTTCAAACCGCACAAAATAAACAGATACAGTTTTTTCATGGTTTATATCACACAGAAATCTGAAAGAAAAGGCTTCTAATCCAGGGAGGAGAAACAGAGGATTGCATGCAGTAATATCATATCCCAGCATGCCTCATTCACACAATGAAAGAACCACATCCCAGCATGCCTAGATATCTCACACAATAATAGAATCATTTCCCAGCATGCCTAGATATCTCACACAATAATAGAACCATATCCCAGCATGCCTAGATATTTCACACAATAATAGAACCATATCTCAGCATGCCTAGATATCTCACACAATAATAGAACCATATCTCAGCATGCCTAGATATCTCACACAACAATAGAACCATATCTCAGCATGCCTAGATATCTCACACAATAATAGAACCATATCCCAGCATGCCTAGATATTTCACACAATAATAGAACCA
>JAUMHH010229418.1:0-11764 GCA_032359455.1 Chlamys rubida
CCCCAGGGAGTTGAGAAAGATATTGGCTGGTTGCAAAGGCCCTATAACCACGGATAATAATTTGTGAACCGCTTTGATCATGAGACGACCTTCAAACTAGGTTGTGATAAAGCGGTATACAAGAACCTCAAATTAATATTATTATTTATGTAAATTATACTTATTACATCTCTTAGGAAGTCTAACCTATGTTACGATTTTCTTGTCTTTGTTAGTATGGTAGTATCCAGTTCTCAGCGGGATTAGATATTAGTGGTCAATAGTCAAGGTTAAAGGGTCAAATGTCACACTTGACCGCTTGGAGAAGAGGGGGAAGTAGGTTTTAGTCATATCTAGGTTAGGGATTTAACTTCGCCGTATTTGCCGTCACCAACGATTGCGGGAAATAAAATAACCGGTGATTATCAATATCATTAATTATAATCTCGGTGAATATATATATATATAAATTTATAAGCCCTGAAGAAGCCCTGAAGAAGCCCTGAAGAAGCCCTAGAAGGCAGAAAGGCCTAGCGATAGATCATGGATACTTGTTATTTTATTTGAGATATATATATATCGGACAAAAAAAGATGTTTATCCGTTCACTGCCAAATATTTAAGATAAGGCAACAACACTATATTGTATTTCAGTTTGCTTTGACGAAGCAGCTGTAAAGTAAATCCCTAGTAAATAAGTACCGCATGGAGCATGGTGCTCCATTGGTCATTTTTCTCAAACTAGTTCAATGGGGACAACCACAAAATATTAGCCCAGAAAACTTAAACTAATACACTGTATGCTGTTCTGATTGGTAGCTCATCCTTACTAATACACTGTATGCTGTTCTGATTGGTAGCTCATCCATCTAGAAAGCATTGAGAACCAGAAGAAGGATTACGAGAAGAAGTGCGAGTCGATGGCTAAACAACTCCGAGACCAGGAGAAAAATCTGGAGAAGTCTCGCAAGGAAATGAACCAGTATCAGGTACAGAAATAATACAAATTTGCCCTTAAGTATACCCCGCCCCACCTTAGTGAGCAGGGCCACATATCATGTATAATAATCGCTTTGTTTGTGTCCGTCCTTGGTAAAGATTTGGTTTGTTTGTGTTTTACGTCCTATTAACAGCTATGGTCATTTAAGGACGTGGTGGAGGAAAGCCGGAGTTCCCGGAGAAAAACCACCGACCTACGGCCAGTACCTGGCGACTGCCCCACGTGGGCCTCGAACCCGCGACCTAGTGGTGGAGGTCTAGTGGTAGCAGAATGTCAGACGCCTTTACCACTCGGCCGACGCGGCCTGTAGCTTTTATGATGATCAGAATACAGGAAACAAAGAATATTCTTATACTTTCTGGGTAATATGATAAATACAATATAGAATTAGTTTCAAGTTTATTTGATATGCATTAAACTAGTTAGAAATTTTCATTTTTTGTAAAAATGCATTTGTCAAAAAACAAAATTGTTCTCCTACGACGTAATTTCCTTGTTTGAGCAGTAGACATTATGACGGGACAACAGTTGGTTCAGGAAACGAATCCTTTCTAGAGCGTTTTATTTCGTCACTTATTTTTCTCATTGGTTCATTCCGCTTTAGTTATTTTTGCTTTGCATCGACTTTGTTCTGCTTGTTTCATTTCGTGTTGACAATTTGGAGTATCAATAATGATTAGGGACAAAATAAATGTTTATCCATTTCAGTAACCAGTGTAGGAGATATCATAAAATAGGTGTGGCAAATAACAATAGATTTGGCTAGATTGTGATGATGTCTCTGGTACGTGTACCACACGAACAAACGTAGAAGTAAAAATACATTATAACGTGAGAGAATGTGTGACGTAACACTTATTGGCTTAACTTGTCTTAAAAATAAAAATACAAATGTATTATATGTTGGAGGGTATTCTAATTATCTAACAATATTCTTAAAATGGGTAGGTTAATTTTCAGACGGTTGCGGAAAATTCAGTTTCAACTAAATTGTCTAACAAAACAAATATATAATATATGCAACGCAAAGTAGTTTTCGAAAACAATTGCTATATTTCATTTATCCAATTTAGTTTATTTCAAATGCACGACGTAATTCGTTGTTTAGGAACAATAATTGTAAATCAGTGCAATTTTGTGAGTGTACATATACTTGTACCAGTACTCTCATAGTAGGATGGAACAATGAAGCAATCTTCGACCAAACCATCTTAAACATGTTGTCATTTTATCTTGTGATGTTACCAGTACTTTATTTGATAATATTTCAGTACAGAATTGTATTGTAGTTTAGGACTGTATACAAATTTAAATAAAGGGTCTGAATATTTTATACATGTAGTTGCGTTAATTATACCAGAAGGTATGCTATTATTTAACCGTTGGCTTTACTATTTTATTATAAAAGGAATACTTTGATATTTGCTTCAAACTGTAAAACAAAAGAGAAAAATAGCTAGAAGTTGTGATAATGTATGTACGGAGCAGGAATAGAAATGTATCTCTGGTTTATCTTAGCATTGGATTATGCACAATATCTCATATTTTATGACGAATGAACAATGATTTATGCTTTAACACAAATCGAACAGGATGTAGAGAAATAAGGAATCGATATCTGACTAATGTTGTTTGTATTTGAATACGTATTCTACCGGGTGGTATACCTATTTTATATGATTGATAGAGAAAGTTACAAAAACGATATTTATAAAAACGTTCAGGTTTGTATTGCGATTTTTTCTATTTAAATATGGTTATTTTGCTTCGGAGTAAAAACTACAACCCACGATAATTGCTGATGGCATCCGCTGTCAATTATAATAAGATTAAGCAATACTTCGCCGAACACACACCGCGCAGGAACTAAACTTAAACGTTTTATTTATAATATACACGTAACGTTTTATTTCTAGAAAAGTGAAAATAGCTCAGTAAGAAAACTTGACCTTGCGCAATATAGAAATGTTTAAGGAAATTTTGCTCCCGCGGTTGTGGTCAGCATCAACGCCAGAGGAAGAATTAAAGCATGCATTCCCACGGGACAGATATGCGAAAGATAGAACCACTATCAATCATGTTACTCTAAAGACCACAAAATCAAAGATACAAATAAGACGTAAGACGAAACATACATGGCAAAAGATGCTAATATTTTTACCGCAAGAGTATTAAACTCGATAATTGTTCTAGAATTTGTCATTTTGTGTTCTTATGTAATTTCTTTGCATTTTTAGTTGAAAGAAATGTGTAATTTGTAACAGATTATTTCCATACAGGGGGTGTATACCACACTTGGGTCATAAACACGCAACAGCTGTCCCTCGGGGAAATTAGCATACAGTGACAGGAACGATAAAACTGAGTTTCGTTAAGCAGTGTCCTGTGAGAAGAATATATCTTACACAGCACCAACACACAAAGGACCCAATTTTAACTTTCAGAGTTATATATATCTTACATTGAAATCCGTATAAGAATTGCTATGTATGTCATACGAATACGTATTGCAGTTATTCGGAATTGTAGTAAAAGTATGTATTTACATATGAATAGGAATTCATAATCATATACTAAGACGTTATTATATAACTAAATTAATAAATATTTTATTTTTTCGAGATTTTGAAGTCACAACACGGGATGATAAATGTTATCACAAAAACAGCCATATTATAACCTTATCATTACTATTTAAAAAAAAAAAAAAAAAAAAAATATATATGACATCTAAATTCAAAATCATAAGATATTTTGAAATAAAAAAAATACTGGTATCGGACAGCCCGATAATAAGTTGTTGGTTCGGACTGGTAACAAGTATTTGATCCAAGTTAGAGAAGGAAGGTGTTTATCCGAAATTGTTATGATCAGAGACAAATGTTTGATAATAGGAACTATATACAATGTTATTTCTCAACTTTATTATTGTTCATCATAATAAATGTATACATCATATATTATTTTCTTGTTATCCCAATCACACTTAAACAGAATAAGAAGCTGACATAAAGGCTAGACCCGAATCTCATACAATATTTACCATTATCTCAAACACAGTCAGATAACTGTTATTTTAAAATATTTTGCCCCATTATTGGTGAAGTTTTCAAAATAAACTCCTTTAGTATGACAACTCAGCACAAATTTTATTAAATCATATGTATATACATGTATATATATTATACAATGGTCACAATCTACTTACTAGTAACACAATATAACCACTAACAGTACTAATACACAACGTCTGTAACAGGAACTATGCTAATCTAAAAACATAATTTTATATTATTAAGAAAACGCCTTGTTGTATTTCAGTTGCATTGTTTTGTTATCTCCATTCACGAATTGTGTGATATAATACTGATTCAAATTGAACGCAGCAACATTATTAGTTTAAAATAATTGGGAAAAGATAAAAGTTGATTAACTGAATAAGCATTCTTGGAATTTTTATCTGTTTGCTTTTATTTATCTTGACATATAATATGATATTTGATATAAAAAAAACAGCAAGTAGATATATATAAGGCTACTTGACCCTACTGAGGAAAAATATTTGGGTACTTTCCCCTTTTTTTACTGTATCTTAAAACATGTCATTTGCTGTAACTTAAAGAAGGTGATGGTATACGTCTATTGTTATTAAACTTTGAAAGTAGGAAGTGCAGAATATCACAGAATTCTCGATTTCATTGATGCTACACAGGGAATTCTTTTCTTTAATGCTTAATGGATAATAGATATATTTTTACAGATAACCCAACACAAATCATGGTTTGATGAAGTGTTGGCTTAAATGATATTGATAACGGTTCAATATTACATACATTGTTCCTTGGCCACGTGTTTCTACAGTATGTCAAACAAATGGTTCTTACTTCTGATGATGGAGTTCATGTATTGAATATTGTAATATTGTTTCAGTAGTTATATTTTTTTCTTCTGATTCAATAACCTATGTACATGTATAACATTGTAATATCTTAAACATTGTATATCGTTGTAATACCTCAGTATTGTAAATCCTTGTAACTAATTTAAGAAACTGTATATATAACGTTGTAATACCTCAGTATTGTAAATCCTTGTTCCTAATTAAAGAAATTGTATATCTAACGTTGTAATACCTCAGTATTCTAAATCCTTGTTCCTAATTAAAGAAATTGTATATAAAATTGTAATACCTCAGTATTCTAAAAAATATTGTAACTAATTAAAGAAAGTGTATATAACATTGTAATATGGGTCTCAATAACATTTATATATAACTATAACATCATCAGAAATCTCTGCTCCTTATTATACAATTTATATCCCATTGGAATAAGTCTATGGTAATGTGAATCGTTGCTTATGATTTTCATCTGTATGTAACATTGTTCTATGGTTTCAATTCTGTAATCATCACTCTAATTATACATCCTCTATATACAGATGTTAAATAAAGAATCAGTTCCATTGTCATCGCTCTTGATTATATAACCTCCATATAAAACTTTGTACTATCTCTTTAGCGCGGTGAATTTTGTAATAATCGCAAATGCTTATTTTCACCTTTTTTTCAACGACATGTTCACGACAATTTGACTCAGCGCAAGTAACAAGTACTTAATGTAGAGTGTTTCATTATGTTTGATTTAATATAATTAAGATAATGAAACTCTGTATCAAATCTCTTCACAAATTGACGCGACAGAAACATCAATACAGGTAGTTCAGTTAGGGTAAGATGCTATATCATAATAGCTAGTATAGGGTTACATATAACTAAAACATCAATATTGGTAATATTTTTTAAAATAAACTCCTTTAGTATGACAACTCAGCACAAATTTTATAAAATCATATCTTATCATATTTAATCGTTACGCGTAATATGGGGAACATACTACATTAATACTAGTTACAGGTAGGGAAGCATATTAAATCAATACCGGTGACATATGGTTACATATTACATCCATACACGTGATATAGGGAACATATCACATTAATACTACTTATATATAGGATTACACATTAAATCAATACCGGCAACATATTAGTATGTGTAATATAAAAAATTACATCAGTACAACGTATCAGCAAAGAACAAATAGTAGCATTACAAACCATTAACATTGTCAATAGTTTACCAAAATATTAACCTGAGGCTTCAGAAACTTCAACATTCAAACATTCAAAGTTTATAAAGCCGATACAATTTAAGATTTAAGAAGTAACTATAGGTATTGTTAGTACATCAAGTGCAATGCTTCTTAAAACAGTTTTGATATTTACACAAAGTTTGGTGTTGTAAAAGCCTAATGCAAATTTGGAAAAGGACTATTTGACAGACGAAATAAGATGGGTTTATTCGGCAGCAGTATTGCAGATATTTTTGCGTATATTCTCATTACTCGGCATTGTGATATCATTTGCAGAAATACGGTATGCCATATATAGCCTATGACTTTGAATTGTATAAAAGGATTGTCATTGATCATGTGAAGTGATTGGCAGGTAGAAAATAAACAAGAAATTAGTATATAAGGCATTTATATATATTTTTGTATATGCAATTTCATAGTGATGACCGCGTATATATATCATATCTCAACTTTTAAAAGGTCCTAATGATATGCAGCCAAGGCGTAAAAAGCACTGAAATAAGAGATCCGAAACCTAGACTTCATATCATGATTGTGTTTTGAAAGGTCCAATGCGTATTACCTATCGATGTAATCACCTATCGATGTTGTCAACTTACAGATTGCCTTAATTCCTGAAAAGAATAACTTCTACCTTTTTTGTGTACGGACAACTTCTGACGTATTGGCTACAACTAACATAATTTTCAATAGGCGGTACAATTTAGGACTCAGTCTATACGTCCGTATACTGAAGTAGGTTGCTATTACGCACCACCGCCAGACGACACCGCCCGGCCGATAAACTGAACGTCGTCATTGTGACAATCAGATAGCGAGCCAACGGAATAAATCGTGACTCCAAACTTCCTAATCAATATACTCTTTTAACGTATGGACGAATATAAAAGCCTTCCTAAACTGATAAGATGTTGATATCTGTTAAATAGTCGACAATGTCATTAAGCATTTATATCAGAATTTGAATGTCAATCATTTCAAAAATAAAATCTAGTTTTTTCCCCAAGCTTGACAGAATGGCATATTTGTAAGGTAACGGATAGCATTTATCAAATTACATAGTAGGGATTGCGGTGCTAAATACAGAAATGTGTCTGTGACATTGTGACCATCATTTTCAGTTTCAAATAAGTATTTCAAAATGTTGACAGATTGACATATTCAAAATGTGCTTAACTTTAAATGTCTGATTTTATAAAGGAAACGTTCCTACCTCAAACATGGAAAATATCCATTGTATAATCCCGATATTAGAATGTATCCAGATGTCGTGTGGTCAATATTCAAAATAAACTATTAACACGTAATCAAACAGAAGCACATGTGGAGAGAATAAAATAAGATGTTGTATTCTCTGTTGTACAATACGAAAGCTGAAAATGACTTGGGCAGGTAAATATATAGATGTTGATATAGACAAAATTTTGTAATGCTACTTAGAGTAAGGGTTTGTAGGAGGCTTGCAGACAAGTGCTCGCATTGATATTCATCTTACAGCTTCTTTGGGAACACTTGGGACTCTAGGGGCCTTTCTTTATCGAGTGTCAGTATCTCACAACGGACACTTTTTTGACTTTACATATTTACAAATGAAAAGAAACTTATCTGTGAATATTTACTACTTTATAAGCAAGTCCTTTGAGATATGAAATCTGAGGTGTGCTTGTGCTGCGTGTATACTATGATTCTCAACTTAAACAGCTGTTTCATATATGATGTTGTATAATAACGATCATGATCAAACTCTAGGCTTGGAGAGGATGTATTTATTATAATAAGGCCGAGCAACGTACTTTGTGGTCGAAGGGATTACAATTCTACTGCTCATTAGCCCGGCGAGAAGGAACAAGACACTTGTCAGGCTATTAAACCTATAAAACCAAGAACCAGGATAATTGGTGAGGGACTTAATGTAAAGGGGCTATATTTCTCTTAGCACAAACGTCATAGTTTGTTTAAGGCTGATACGCGGAAACCTAATATAGATCTACCAAATAGTGACAAATGAACCATATCGCTATTTAGAATTATCCGAACAAAGTTTGACTACCAGAATAAGAAATACTATTAAATAAAAAGGTCAAATGTGAAAGTAACTACAAGTGTTAGGGTTGTGTTTGAAAACGTATGTTGTAACATTAGTACTGCAGTAATGTTCCTGTGTACGAATTTTCCTTTCATGTAATAAATTCAAATACGAATATTTTAATACCTTTATATTTAGGATGAACCTCCTAAGAGGTTAGCGTACTGACGAAGTACTCTTCGTGTCATTTCTTTTATATCTATTCATCACAAGGACTTTGGATGTTTTTTGTATAATATATATATATATATATATGTATATGCTCACATTTTACTTACAAGAACTTTTGAAAAAATATGTATCAAATATTAAAAATAAGAAGACATGAAATATTGAGAAAATATTACATAAACGATACTTGATAACCATGCAGAACCATTTGGTGCAAGTTTAAAGTTTAAAAACTTCTCTGTGAATAACAACACATATGAATTCATACAAAATATTTTACAACAAATACCATAATCTTGTCGCCTAACTCCGCTGGCAGAGAACCAAGACTGGAAATTGCCTCGCGATAGCAATACTTGTAGGGTACTTAGAATTATGTATCAAAACAACATTACACTTAGGATTCAAAGAGCTGACAAAATGTATTTCTGAAGCACTTATTACCGAGGGTTTGTTCATTATGTTTTTCGATAATTACTTGTTACAACATCACCTGCCATCTTCACGGGAGTACTCTATCATTTTAAAGATTTTTTTTATTGAGAAGACATACATGTTGTCGTGGAAACCTTATTGCAAACATACGATTAGAAAACTAAAGACGTTATGCCTGGCCATTGGATAAAGATTCCCAGTCTTTTGTGCGCTGTACCGTTTTTTATGGTTGGCAAAAAATTGTATTAGTGATGGCTTTTTTGTAAGACCTTGTATCAGCACAATGTCTAGTCTGAGAAATCAAAGCATACAGTAACATAGAAATATTACGTAATTAAAAACTGAGGTGAACCTGAAATAGGTTCCCTTTTTTTAAAAGGGGTTTAAAAATGTTGCAAGGATCAAGTGATCGATCTTCGTTTGAAAATTGAAGACACTTAGGAATCGTTGCGCCTTAAGATAGTATTTTGTCTAATTTCTTTTAATCGTTTGAAAATATTGCACGATAAAATTATGCAATTAAAAGTGTCTTTACACAGACATTCGGCAAACATATAATGTAACACATACATATCCTTTTAAGGGCAATAATACTAGCATACACATGTACATGTATGTAATATAAAATCTATCAACATTTTCAGTGTAA
Organism: Chlamys rubida; assembly: GCA_032359455.1. NCBI lineage: Eukaryota > Metazoa > Mollusca > Bivalvia > Pectinida > Pectinidae > Chlamys > Chlamys rubida. The sequence continues at coordinate 9,477 of JAUMHH010229418.1, forward strand.
TAATACTATCACACACATATTTGTAATATAAAACCTTTTACCATTTTTGAGTTATAATATTATCCAACACATATATGCAATACAAAATGTATCATCATTTCCAGTGTAATAATATTATTACACACACAGATATATGTAATATAAAACCTATCAACATTTTCAGTGTAATACAAATGTTACACATGTATGTAATATTAAACCTGTTATCATTTTCAGTGAATTAATAATATAACACACATGTATATAATATAAAACCTGTCATTTTCAGTGTTATAATACAAACACATCGAATTTAACAAACAATCCTTATCAGTTTCAGTGTTATAATATACGTACACGTACACGTATCGGCGTTCATGGCGCTAAAATAATATCATTCATGGTCAATGATTTATAACGAATTTGTGATCAGGCCCTTAATCTCGAGCAAAAAATGTAAATATAAATAAAAAATAGTGCAAAGTTGATTGAAAACGTCGTAAAAGAAATTCTGTGTAAGGTTTTTAGTATTTATAATTTTTTTTTTTTTACAAAAACAAAACAAATTAGTTTTTTATATTTTATTTATTCTTTTGAGTTTAAATATAATTGTAATTAATGCATATTTTTTACTTTTATTATAGTGGAATGATATCACGGGATGAAAACGTGTTTGAAAACAATAACAAACGAATTAATGGTCTGTTATTGATTCCTTATTTTATTTGCTATCTATGTTTATATGGTTTCCCAATAATTATCCTCGTTACATAATGCACCGTTAAGGTACAGCCATACAGTTTCCTGATGTATAATAGGAAAGGAAAAGATGTTGTAAATAGGGTGTTCAGCAAAAATGCTAAAATTTGTAGTAAAAATTAATGTCTCAACTTGGATCAATATTACCTACTAAAATGCACGTGTTATTTATTGTAAAACTATGCATTGAGTTGCAATATAATACATAAATAATAAATTTGTTTTTAGGAGAAGAATTAAGTGAAGCGGTCAGCATGAAATGTGAAGGCGAATGAAAGATGTACTGATCAGTGTGTTAAATATAAGTAATATGTGGAAATATCACGGTATGTACATTATTTAAAGGCGATTCTAGACGCCCATGTATGTATATATATCTATAAATATATGTTTATGTCATATCATTTTGGAAAATATAATAAAAAAAAAACAACAAAAAACAAAATCCATTGAGTACCTATATATATTGTTAAAATATATATAAAAAGAATTGATCCTTTCAAAAATATTAAATATTATTTATTGAAATTATCTCTCATACCTCAGAGTAAACATTTCTAAATAATGTTCAAGTGCATATGAGACAGTTATTGACTTCAAGAATACAATTTTATATTTATTCTCATTCTCATTTTCATATTTTCTGCATAAAACTAGTAAAACTTGCTGCTTTTATAACATTGTACCGGTTCTAAACAATCATCATGCAGTTAGAAAATGTTCAGGGAGGTATGAGTACTCAATCCTGCAGTTATTGTATTTAACAGGTAAGCTAACTTGCTAATTAATCAGTTTACCGTGCTTCTCATTCTTCTTGAATGTTTAGAATATCAACATTAACATAACAATGCAAGAAAACCTGATATTTTGTATTACATTTTCATTTAATAATACTTTATATTGTACACATATACAGTTCACTTGTGTATTTCGTACAAGGACAGGTTGTTTTCTGGATTGATGAGTTCGCTGAAAGTCTACTCTAAATCCATCTTAATATAGCTTGACAAATAGTAAGATATCAGTATGTTTTTTTAATCTCTGTAGGGCTGACCACAGTGATTAAATCAAAAAGTGCTTGCCCCCTTTTTACTGTTCTTTATTACAGCTAAGGAAATATTGAAGAGCGCCACTCGATAAGGAAATAATTATATATCCTTCCTTCTAGACAATGGGTGACACTTATCTTATCGGGGAAGGGCATGCTGCATATCGTTGACTCTTGATCCTTAACCACAGTGTCATACACCACTGGCCTACAAGGATGTTTTCCTCCTGTTGCAAGCCGTGAACAGATTGTATCTCTTCAAGTGTAACAAAACATTAGAAGGCGATAACCTATTTTGCAATTATTGAAATGAACTTAATGAATAACTTATTCCCATATCTTGATTTTCTGTTTCATATATAATACAATGGAGTAAAGTCAAATATAGAATACAATGGAGTAAAGTCATATATATAACACAATGGAGCAAAGTCAAATATATAATACAATGGAGTAAAGTCAAATATATAATACAATGGAGTAAAGTCAAATATATAATACA
>JAUMHH010229440.1:0-11763 GCA_032359455.1 Chlamys rubida
GAGAAGGCTTATATAGGCTTGGCCTGATGCCCTATCCCTTTGCATATTTTTTTGCAATAAAATTTGTTGAAATGAAAGGGCAGACGAACTATGCGTAGTTCTTGTCCAAATCGACCGACGTCGACACAAAGAAAATGTAGGCGAGCAGAGATAAGAGAATATTGCGTAATTATTGGAAACGGTACCGCGATACAAAGTACGTACTGCACATTATCATGTTGACGTAATTTTTGTATCTTCGCGAGTGTGTCAGAACAATTACAACGAGTAAGATATACATGTTTTTTTTATGGAATTAAAATATGCTTAAAGGTTACAAATAGCATTGTTTTATCAAACAAGTGTTTATTGTGAAACATTTTTATTATTCCGCAAATACATACGTAACAGCAGTCAAATTGTGTTCGATTCGTGCGTTGATAAGTTTTACGAAGGACATACATTTACCCTTATAAAAGCATATGTCAATACAAGTACATGTAACTATGCATTTGATTAAAATAATATGATATCTCATTCAGTATCTGTCAACTGATCAACGTTCGCCTCGAACCTGCGACCCAGTGGTTGAGGGCTAGTAATCGTAAATAGTAAGACACCTGAACCACTCGGTAGTCGCTGCCCTCTCCTATTAGAATAACATGAGCTTATCATAGGAAGCAGACATATAGGTATCCGATTGCATTATGGATACAAAGACATTCCCTTCGCAAATATCAAGGAATTTAAATATTTTACAATTTTGAACTATAAATTGAGTATGCAAGTAAGTGTATTGAACGAAATATTTTAAACATTTATGCAGATATGAACCCCAATATATTCATCCATGTTTAATATGATTCTCTGCATTCCCTATAAAGTGGTCGGGTCCAACTACACTTTCGATATTATATACCAAAATAAAACTATCAGTTAAAGTTAAGCCAACTTAGTTTTAGACAAAATGCCGTTCTTGGTTTTAATTTGGTATTTTCCCTTTGTGGCTATGCTGCTGTACACTTTTCATTTTAATAAACTTTTCCTTCGGTCGATGTCTGATAATATGAGATATTTAAGTACTTACATTACAAAAATTTGCAATGGGGGAAACAATCGAAAACATCAACTACAGATAATGTTAAATATCCAGAACAATACATCTACTTGGCGTTGGAAGAGAATCTGGTTACCATTGTGTATAAAAGTATACGTAAAGCGGATATTCAGTGTGCAATCACAGGGGGGGGGTTCATATTTACAGTTGTGCGGGCAACATAACGGAGCGGGCAATACACAGGCAATAACAATATAGGTTATACTTAGTCAAATGAATAAATGAATAAAACCCATGTCTTAACATGACACTTCTTAAATGTAAACCGTTCCAGATTGAATTGCGGCTGCAAAGTTAAGATTAACTTTGGGGAATGATAGTCTACCTTACTTCGGGGAATGATAGTCTACCTTACTTCGGGGAATGATAGTCTACCTTACTTCGGGGAATGATAGTCTACCTTACTTTGGGGAATGATAGTCTACCTTACTTCGTGGAATGATAGTCTACCTTCAGTGTCAACCACATTGGGATGTAAAATGATCACTAAAAATACGAGGTTAGGAAGCGCCTATTTATAACAAAGTAAATGCTCATTTAGGTGGCACACGTTTTTTTAGCCTGTATTCATAAAAACCGTTCTCATGCTCAAGCATGTACTCTTTGCTCAAATCAATTTTCTTGTAACTCTCTTAATCATTCAACTCATTAAAACAGTCCAGCATAAACACTGAAACAGTAAAATAATAATAATAAATTACAACATTCATACAATTTGCAAAATTACTCTAAGGCGCTTTACAATTCATAAAAGATTGTATTCCTCCAGTGACAGTGAGTTAAAATAGCGATATCTTCCAAACCACTCAATGTCAATAAAATACTAATTTTATGAAAACTAATGTAAAAGAATTCATACTTTGCACTAATGATTAATTAAATTGTTTTTCTAAAGAACCTGACGTTGTTTGGAGACTTCTTGATTACCCATCTCGACGATCTGGCACTGTCTCGTTAACAGCAGGTATGCCTTATCGTTTATTATAGACGTCATCATTTGTATGCGTTTTTACGACGACTTATCACCGATCAATGCAAACATATTGTAGAAGACAGTTTTGTTCCTTAGTCAATATCATATGTCCAGTGTTAGTATTGTAAGTTAACCAACATTTCTGTAACACACATGCTTGTTTTGACCCAAGTTAACACGTTTGATGCGTCAATAGTACTCCTATATATCAAATAAAAGCAAGAATGTAAAAATAAGTCTAGCTAAAAAATATTAGCTATCTTAGCCACATTACGTTGCTATGGTCTCATAGATGTTGTTTGATCGTTCAACTTTCGATGAATCAAGATTGGCGTAGTTCTCACTGACATTTACTGTATCTGCAAAAGAAAATTGCTAAAGATAAATATATTTTAAGTAAACACGCATTATAAATCTGAAATCAAATGTTTATATATATAATTATAGCTCCCGTGTTAATTTTCTTTATTTAAAATGCCAATCATCATTAATAATATATCACATTTCTCATCTTCATACGTTACAATAATTAGGTTAATGTAATAAAGCCAATATATATACTACTTACTCTGATATTGCATTTCGTTGTCAGGTCCTCCAGATTGTGGCTTTCTCTTTTTTGTTCTGAAATTAGTTTTTCTTACTTAAATTTCATAGTGAATATTTCATCAAAAATAAATGGAAGAGAATGACCATGTGTCAACCAAAAAACGTCAAAGTATCAATCCAATGCCGCGATGTTTAAATCGTTAAGTCTTTATCATGTGCTCAAAAGGATGCACCTTGTAATTTACCAGCTTTGTGTTTTGTGAGTAATCATATCGTAAGATCCTTCTTTGTTTATATATTAATGAAAACTATTGATTAGAAAATAATCAAAATATCATACTGAATATATATTATTTTTATCAAATTTTACGGGTATATATTACTTTGTGCAACATATAAAAAAATTTATTAGAAATGAAATGCATTCCTGTTAAATAAACCTCATTTTTCCCCAATTCAAAAGAGTTTATTAATGTTTTTGATTTTATAAATATTCAGAATATCATCAATGTAATTTAACTTAGTCTGTATATTTAGACTTGGTCGTATTTTTCGATGAGAGTTATTTACCTTTTAGTCTTTTCTGTTTGTGTGTCGTGCATTTATTGTCAATGTTCTTAATTACAGTTTGTTAACTATCGGTTAACAATTATGTGCAAAAAATTATCGATTTATCTGAAGTATTTCAAATACAAAGACATAATCAGTAAACATGGCTAAGCGTGTGCTGTAATCAAAATGATCGAAATATTAGAGAAGTACAAATGAAAACAGTATATATATGTGTAAAAAAGTAAAGTCTTGAGCAAAAGCGAAACAAAAAATTAAATAAAAGCATACTCGCCATACCTTAGACGGTCAATAATGAATCCTATGTTGAGCCCGATGGAAATAAAAAGTAATGTCCCGAGTAGTGCGTAGCTTATTGAAGCATCGAACCCTGATTTCTGAAATAAAATAAAATATTCTTCCATTAAAAAAGCTATTGTAATAAAGACTTACAGAAATACATGTATATATGTACTCTCTTGTATATGTATTCCTGTTTTAAAATTCAGTATTCATGTACAAAGAGATTAGTTGTAATACTTGAAACATTTGCATGAAGTGGCATTCGGAGTAAAATATCCGAAAAGGTTCATATATAATTTGTTTTTAATTTTGTCATTATACCAACAGGTTAACAAGCGTCGATTCATCTGTACTTACCTCACCACATATCGAATTGTCTTTACTGTTTGTTTTAACCGATGCTATATAAAATAGAAACAGCAGTTAATTATGGAATTTTCCTTTATTAAGATTAATATATGTTACAGATTCTTTGTATCAAAATTGAACATCGTTACTTCAATCTTTTATCACCAATGTATGTATACATGTATATGAACACACCTACTTTGATCATTAGTATGTCTTGTTCCCTATTGAGGAGGCTTGTTAAGACAAGTAATAGGCTGACATAAAGAAGCGATTAGTTTCCTATATATGTAAAAAATAAAACCAGTATCTTGATTTTAAATTAACCAGCATTACTATACAATTCATTCTGAGGAAAATAAAACCATTACTGTAATTGTAAGTTAACCAAATCATGCTGTGGAACGCATTGAGAATTCCAACTGTTATAGCAAATAAGTTTTAAAAGGTGTACGCAGATTTGATTTTTTTTCAGTAAGTTTCTGTTCCTTCATAAAAATGTTCATGCCGATCTGCAGCCACACTGATTGTTTATTGTGATGTTCGCTTGTTAAACCTTCCCGATTTCTTAATCAGCGTATTTCTGATTGAAATTCAATTAGTCTAAGAGGAAAAATACGGAGAGAGCAAACATATGTAGCAGACAACGTAAATTATATATTTGAAATATGTTGATACGTAAACTACAAAAATACCCATTTATTAGAATACCTTTGTCACATGACGGCCCTGTCCATCCAACATTACACCCTGACACGTTACAAAATCCGGTAAATCTGTCACATCCGGGTTCGGTACAGTTACTACCTAATGAGCTGACGTTGCAGGCTGAATTAGATAAGCAATATAAAGGAAGAATAACGTTTCAGGTAAAATCGACAAATTTTCGAAAATGAACAAAATGAGAACATCTAATCAACAATTACTCTAATATTGTATTTTAAACATATGATAAATTAGATCAACAAAATTTCATGAATATGTAAACAACATCTTATTTCAATATATTTTTACATAATATATAAAAAAGGTATAAGTAAGCTTACAGCTAAAGTTAATTTCCATCAGTTGTTATATTTTTACATAAGATTTATAAAGATATATAATAGGTATTAGCAAGCTAACAGCTCGTGTTAATTATTTAACCAAAGAGTATCAATTGATCTTGATTAAAATATCATTTACCTATATCACAAACTGAACCTTCCCATCCAACACTACATCCGGGCACGATACAGTTACCACTCACGACGTCACATCCGGGAGTAGCACAGTTGCAAGTGTATTTACAATCTGGGCCATATTTACCAATGTCGCATGCTAGCAATTAAAAAGTGTGTAAGTAGGATCAACTGTATTCGTAATCTAATGTAAATATTTGATTAAATTTCTGTATTGATCTGTTAAAATGAATAGATGTAACCATATTTTAGGTATGATTGTAATTTATGCATAACTCATTATAACAAACAGTACCCATTGCGGTCAACTTAAACTCTGACAAGTCACCCTAATCATTATGAAAAGTTCATTTAACATTGCAATTAAGTCGATTTATAATTAAACTTATATCAGGCTATTGTAATATGTCAATATGTCGTGATAACTTAGTTGAATAAGAATGACAGTTTAGGACACATAATTTAACTTGTAGCAAGAACATTTTCTCTATTGATATAGCTTGCATACATGTGTACACTGAACACTTTGTCCTGATACTTTAGAGATTGCTTAGCAGGTTTTAATTAATTAATTATCTTTGGAATAAATAACCCAGCTAGTTATGTGAAATAGTTGATAATAATTACACAATACAAACAACAGGCTGTATTACCTTTCTCACAAGTCGGACCTTCCCATCCTGTATCACATCCTGTATGGGTACACAATCCACTGAATCTGTCACAGCCAGGAGTAGCACAGTGACAAGTCTGTTTACAGTCCCTCCCAAAGTGTCCGTGGGTACAGACTAAAGCGATGTTAACAACAGATCGGTAAGTTTGATACAAAGACAATGTCAAACAAAGTATATTCTAATTTTTATATTGGAGCTACCCGCAATGCAACATATATATCGGCACAATATTACTTTCAAGGTATGCAATATAATTTTTACTCGGTGCCAGTATAATCTACTACAGAGTTTATATTATGGGAGACAATGTAGAGAAATAAACATGAATTTAAGAGTATTGCAGGTTTGTTTTTAAAATAAAAGAAGCTAATAACCAACTTGTAAAATTGACAATCTGATATACATGTACGACACGTTTTTTACAATTTCCTTTTATAAACATATTTCTATCAATGCCTCACATGACTTCAACCGAGGACTTCATCTTTGATTAATACATTAATTAAGTACCCTGATCACAAGCCATTCCTGTCCATCCAGGTTCACATCCTGTGTGCGTGCAGTGCCCATTGAATCGGTCACATCCCGATGAAACACAGTGACAGGTCTGTGAACAGTACTTGCCAAATCGTTCAGTTTCACACTCTAAATGAATAGCATAACTCTGTTAGATATCACGTTTCAAATGATGAAATTATATCAAAAGACCAGTATTAACCAGCTAGTGCGATATAAATTGTAAAAACAGCAAAACTGACCGTCAACAACATCAAATACTACTTCATTTAACAAAGATACATTTCATTATTGTGGATAATTTACTTGCAGTGTAGAAAAACCTAAATGGCCTTCCATGTATCTGAACTTCAACTGTTGTTTGTGTTTAACAGGTAAGTTTATGAAAATATAAAAACAAACCAATAAAGCAATGCTATAAGTTAGTTACTCAAACAAAGTTTACCATGATCACAGGCATTTCCTTGCCATCCTGCCTCACATCCTGGCACTGTACAGTTTCCGGTTACTCTATCACATCCGGTTGTGGAACAATGACATGTTGAGCTACAATCTACGCCAAATGTTCCACGTTCACATTCTACAAGAAATAAACAAAGATATATTGAAGTTTATTTTCATAGCAAAGAACACACGCTAAGTCGTACTGAAAATTGTTTTGAAAACATTATACTGTAAACAATCAAACAGCGTGATATTGACCACTAGAAACAGTTGCGTTTAAAAATAAAATTAAGGTAAAAGGTACCACTGCATCATTTGTAATTGCGAAAAAGAGTTCCACTCAGTATAATCTCCCTTCTGTTTACAGAATATTACGCAACCGCAAGGATTTTTTTCCAGCTTAGGGTAACTACCCTTCTCAAGTTGATTATTTACGTAGCTGCCATAAATTGGACACTTATTTTGTTGTTGAGCTTTCATAGTTTCTGTATAGCAAGTAATATTGGTGAAGTGAAGGTTTTACAACTGTCGCGAGTTCTACCCCTGTGATTGTCTTGTTTACTTTTTATGTTATTGTTTAGCAATCAAATTGTGAATAACTATAATGCTGTAAAAGATATGGCATCATGTGAGTTTAACCAAATACTTCTTTCGAAAAGGACCTTTGCAAATATTAAATATATTAATAATACAGGTTAACAGGAACCCTTAACCTGCAACTCAAAAGATGGACAGTAATTTGAATAAACCATCTTGAGAACGACATGTTGTTAGCATTATACTATACAAATTGATAATATATCAAAAGTTATTTCACCATTTGAGCAGGTTAGCCCCATCCATCCACTCTGACATCCAGTGACGTCACATATTCCAGTGGAAGGATCACATCCACCCACGCCACAGTGACATATTACATTACAGGTAGGTCCGAAACTATTCACGGGACATCCTAGTAGTAGGAAAAAAATAGTTTACGTTTCATGTCTTTATCAATAAGTAGCAAAATCCTAATCGCCTCCAATTGCATTCATACATTTAGCTTGTTAAACCATAATTATAACTATTGAACAGCACAACACGACTACTCAGTGCTCCTTCAAGAAAATTGAAATAGTAATCGTATATGGACAAATGGCGTTTGATTTTGTGATAACTTATAATCTTTCTAGTTCTGCATTTATAAAAACGGTTTTGGTGAATATATATATTTACCAAACACCTCCACCTCACATAATTCAACAACAGCGTCTGTTGTTGAATAGCGTGAATTAGACTTAGGTCCATTATCAGCGGGACGTTTGTTGTAGAATATGACATATATCCCGTCAACGGGACAAGAACGATATTGGTTTACTGATGGAAGATCCGGGTTCTTTGTGTCGTCATGGTAACACAGATGTCCAGTGTTCTGTAGATTATCCACAGCAGTCGTATTGGAAACATATAGATAAAATCCAGAAAGGCGAAAGGGATCTGAAAAAAAATTGTTTTTAATGAAGGATGAAATGCACTACTTTGAATATAAAATGCATTTAAGGATATATATTTTCATATTTTACTTCAGGTTAGAGATGTACAAATACTGCTATACGTTCAAATTAGAACGTGAAATATAGTTATCAAATTAAACACCTTTTTTTATTTTCGTGCAAGAAAGCAATGGCAATATCAATAAGTTTTTGTGTGATTCAATAAGAATCTTTTTTATTATGAAGAAATATAACGATTTCACGATACATAGATTTTATCAACAAAACACAATTTCAAGAGTTTGGTTTAGTTGATAGAAAACAACACGAGAACACCGAAACATAACTCAAAATCGATGAAACCACGGGGAAAATTAAAAAAAGAGAGATTTACAAGAAGACTCTTGAAATGGAACAAGGAGAATAAAACACCGTGTTCCGTAAGGGTAAGCGTCATACGTTTCATTGACGACATCCGAGATGTGAATCTAGGTCAAAACAAGGAAAAGTAACACATATTGAAACCACTGGTAGGGAAAACAAAACAATAAGGCTCACTCATTAGCACAATCAAATTCATCGACCTTGCTATAACACAAAGAAATACACCTGTAGTATATTTCCATATGAGATCATGATGGCGACCATAAAATTTGTCCATATTCTTAATCAACCAACTTCTTTGAAAACACTATCTTGTAAGTCAGCAGTCGACATCTCTAACGGAAGTCAGGATATTCAGAACTAGCTTTTGAATACATAATTAAATTCGACATGTAAACATTGTAGGTAGATGGAGCAGAAATGTTACTACCATGAAAGGGAATGTTAACGATCGGGAAATCGAAATCGTCCCGCTTATCTTACAGCTTAGTTATAAGCCGTCCCTGTTGGTCATGTTGTACGTAAAGATCGAGGAAAGCAGCTGGAGTGGAACAGTATGCTGTGTCCTTTGTCTCAAGCTCAGAATGGTATCTACGATCGATGTGCTCAATAAAATTATTGTTTTTTATTAGACAGCACATCGTCGATATATTTGAAGTGAAATTTAATGACTTGACTAGGTTTTTGTTACCAGCCCTAATACGCTCAATACCAATTAACCTGCATCATATGAAATCAAAAACAATTCGGCCGGAAGTGGGGCACAGTTTGGTCCCATACGAAAGCCTTAAGTCTGCTGGGGGAAAAACTTGCCACCGAACTCAACAAGTTTATTGTTCACCAGTAGCTCAATCATTTTCATTATTTCATTTCTTGAAATATTGAATGTATTTTCTTTTCGTCATTTACATAAAAATTCCAACTCAAAACGAATTTCCCCTTGTGCCCGCGGGAGTACATATTTTATATCTCTCCATTCATGTCTCTTTTTCTCTATTTTTTACACTAAAAAGGTGTATAAGGTACCAGGTTAAAAGCACCTGGTGCGATATTTTGTATGTTTAAAACACTTTATAAAATTGATGATTTTTTCGTGTTAATATCTATTGATATCTTGATACCTGTATACGCTGCACATAAATCTGGTTACAAAGATGTGTTTGTAAATATTTAAGGGAACGACTGTTCTAGTATCGATTTTAAACGGTGACGAAAGTGTCTGAGTTTTTTTACATGACTGGTTCTGTTTGTTAATAATATAATAAGATAAATTTAATGCATTGGCGTTATGTTTAATTGTTAAAAGAAAGAAAATTTGCTTAAAATTTAAAAAAACCCAGTACAGATTGAAGTTATATTTTGTTATATATTAATAAAAATAATAAAAAAACAATTCTACATACCAACAGTGGCACCGAATATGTTGTAAGTACAAATACAAGGTTCTTGGTGACAACTTTAAAAGACAAAGTGTATCTATATCTCAAACGAACATAAAAATATCATAGCCTTGACCTGATATACTTGTGACAGGTAAAGTCTTACCGCAGTAGACAATACTATAAATAGACTATACACGTTCGATACCTGAATAAGCATGACCCGTACTAGATCATTTTAGGATTACCATTTATCATATTTTATCCTAAATGTTTCTGATAAAAACACTCATGCGATATCCTATTACACTTATAAGCGTTTAAGTATATGTCTATACACAGAAATCGTACTATCTCACCTCATACAAATTAATAGGCAATATCTACATCTATATATCTTTAACTATATTGTTTGCTTCGTGGGCTAAAATACTTTTGTATATAAATTCTCTATGGTCAGTGAAAAAAATCCAAAAGGGTTATGCATACATATATCTATTGAAAAACACAAACAAACAATTAAGGCCGTAACTAATTTTGCAACTTTTTGCATCCTTTTTTAATACATTTTACTATGATAGACGCACAGCTTTATATAATGTCCTTAGTGATATGTCCCATACTTATTACTTACACAACTGTCTGTACGTGATATGTATAGTTTTTATCCTTGATATTTGTTCCAGGTCAACTATCCACCATGCCTCACTTAGTCCGATCGGATTAGTAGAACTACAGCTTCCTCCTCCATGAGCCAACACGTCTTTTCCTATCACACCATCTACTGCTTTGTTAGCATACCAGCCCAGGTAATTTGTACTTTGTGACGCTTGTTTCCCAAACGCGAGATTATCTATCAAAATGATAAAAACAAAACATTAATCAAGCCTGTGACTCATACTGCTGGGTTCATGGTTATGCATGTTTAAAAAATTGTAGATATAATGTTGCTTAGTTTTTTAAAACCCCTTAGATTTATCTTGCTCTATTGAAATTCAAATATAAATATATAAAACCTTTAAAGGAGAACATGTTTGTTTATTTTGGGAATAAATTTAGGATTCATTGCATTTTAAAATACTTATCTATATATATATAAAAATTGATTTGTCAAGTTTCAAATTATTTAACATAGATACCTTTCGTAAACAACCAGGAGATAAGTGCCGAATAACAAAAATATATAAGACTTAGTTGAGACTATCAGAACAAAATGTACATATATTACTACTTCTCATATGTGTAATGGTAATGCAACAGATAACATAAAAGGTGTATATACTAGTATATATTGGCTGTACACGTGAAACCAAGGTAAAGCCTGACAACCCCTGATTTGAATATCTCCCATTCCACACAGAGAGACTTCCACGTCGCTGGTTAGCTTACATTTCGTCAGATCGGAAATGTAAGTCCTATCAAACATAAGACCAAAACATATGTATGGTTCAGGTACCCCGACCTACCCTAGATTTAAGTTCCCACCCTAACAATTCTATCTCACTCTAACGCACTCCGTCCAGGAGTTTATTTACTTTTACTTTTTTTTTTCGTAAGATAACACGAACTACAACTTATAAATAACAAACTTCAAACAACAATTACCTTGATTACAGTTATTGTTATAGCATTGAACATAATAATAGTGAGTATGCGATATAAAAAAATGGATTATAATCACAATTGTGTATGATCTTGAATAACAGTTAAATTGTTAAAGTGAATTATAGTACACGTATTGGCATGGCATAACAGTTAAATTGTTGAAGTGGGTTATAGTACACGTATTGGCATGGCATTACAGTTAAATTGTTGAAATGAGTTATAGTACACGTATTGGCATGGCATTACAGTTAAATTGTTAAAGTGAGTTATAGTACACGTATTGGCATGGC
>JAUMHH010229451.1:0-11761 GCA_032359455.1 Chlamys rubida
TTAAACAACATGTAGGTTCTTTATGGTAGCGATCACATTGAAGTTGGTCACAAACTTATGGTGGTATCACAGAAAATTTTCTACTACATATTGATTTGTTAAATGTCAGGACATCATATATAAGTAACAAAGTAATGCGATATTAGAACAGAGCTCTATATCATGTAATATTAAACAGTCTTAAAAAATTAGTTTAGAGCTGTCACGTGATACAATTCATTTTTCGATCGAGGGTCGGTATCGCCTTTGAGGATAACATGGAAGCGCCCATGCTCCATTTTTTGTTTCAATTGAAACAAGATTTATTTGCCTCCCTATTACTTTTGAAAAGAATTTGACCTAGGCCGTTGTTCAATTGCTGTTTCAATTTATTCAGCGACAATGACGGTCAAAAAATATGAAGCGGCAGATGGAGTTCGATAAAACGGGGGCTCTCAATAATCAGCCAACTAGAACTTAAGAGGCAAACGTAACATTTAAAAGAATTAAAAAAATACTTTAGTATTAAAAAAGAGATAAACATCTTTTGGAATTCAATTCATTTTAACAACGAGAATCACCACATGATAGCTCTGAACTGTTTTTGAATTTCAGACAAGGGTCAAAGAGGCAATAACACATTTAATGATCACTTACTGACCCTCTGTAGAAACATAGAGGCCAATCATATATTTTACTAACCAATATATAACTCTTAAGTGGCCATTACCTCACTTCATTTGGAGGCATGCTTAGTGATGCCCTATTCAAACCATGTAATTAATCAAACAAAAATGTTTCAATTAACGTAACGGTTATACATCGTAAGTTATTATTTATAAAAATGGGATATGTGGTTTGCATATTTATTATATGCTTAAGATTCTGCTTACAAAAATTGACATGTTTTTTTACAAATCGTGTTGATAATTCGATAATGTAAAAAGCTAGAATGTACAACTGAATATTAAGCTTGAACTGTGTTGTCCCGCGAAATAATTGACTATTATCAATATTTTAACGAATTTATTATTCCGAAATAATCATACCAATTTTTTTCTATTAGTGAAGTGGAAGCTATACAGATATCCGTTTATAACATGTAACTTACATTTTTAAATTAATATGATTCACACAATCGTGATCATAACAATATATATTATCTCTTGTATAATTTGAACCTGGTTTTTTTATTCATTGAACCTTCTCGTTTCTGTCATCATAACAAAATGTAAAGATAGTGCTCAAAGGGGAACAACTCTTAACAAAGTATATTCATTTGTATATTTTGTAAGATATTTCCACATAAAATGTTCAATACTACGCAAAATACACTCGTTCGTCTATTTAAATCTGCCTTGTGTTTCGTGTCTTCTTATTTTCATGGCAATATATTATTGGTGAATCGCAAAAATAGAACAGGTTGCTTTAAAGAGTGCTAAGTGTACATTGCTGAAGATAGGAGAAATTATTTTGGAAAAAGGGAAGATATACAGTGGACATGTTAATACATGTGTGTGCATAGTATCCGTTGTAGACAATTACCATATATATGATAAAAACAAAACCGGAGGTATAGAAACGACAAGATTGAGATATTTCCAATCTCGAATAAGGTAGGCGAGTAGGGCTAGCAGCATGGTCCCGCTGGCCCAAAACAGTTCAATCACGATTCCAGCCCACATTCGCTTGCTCGGACCTACAAACTCCAGTCCTGTTCAAACATAAATATGACGCAAGCAAACTTAAAACCCAGTATCTATACATTGTATACATTTTTTGATATTTTGCATGTTTAGTATTGAAAAATACCAACATAGAAACAGACACGGAGACAAATTCTTCACTTCTTAATAACTAACTTCGCGGTCCAATTTTAGTTAACCTTCCATCAGTGCGTTTGACTAGTTAATCCAAACTAGGCAAAAACACATCCCTGATAATAGTCAAAAGTTTTTGTCCAATTTTTTTGGTGAAACTCGTGGTTAGATTATGACGTCACAAACCATTGATTGTAATGTGATATCACAATCAGTCAGTGACGTATACTTTCTGATCTTCCAATTTGAAACTTGATGTAAATAAAAATAAATGTCACATGTACATGTAAAAAACAATAATAAAAAATGCAATTGAACATAGCTAGAATGTCTCAAAAGACTTCCCGATTCAGCGAACCTCTGGGTAGCTTAAAATTTTAAATAAAAGGTAATTTAAGTGCATCCGTGGCAATATTAAGTCAAAAGTTCCTGAATGGTTTCATTAGTTCATATGAAATGACAGCGCATTAAAATATATTTTTTATGACATCAATTGTTTTAGCGAATATTTTGGGCCCATTCTACTGTTGGATACTATTCCTGAGGTCTTCAATACCTGCACATCAATTATATATCTATTGTCCACATCTGTATGTCGTAATACAATATGGAAGTCTGTGACGTCATTTCGTTATTATATATGACATCACAATAGATCTATTAATTTATACCCATTTATAAAACTTATTAGCATTCATGCATTCGATCTTTAATACAGTAGTAATATGAAAATAATAAAAAGCAATAACGGTGCTTTATTAATTCACTGTCACGTGTCACATTGTATAAACGGAAAACTGCCATTGCGTATTATATTCACGATTGCATCAACATACTTTTCATGTTGTTGTAATCTTGCAATCTATGAGACTTATAGTCTGTAAACACTGATAAAATCATCGATTAATCACGTGCGCTTGGACAAAATTAACGTGGACTCATTTGATAAATCGATAGAGGCGTAAACTTACCCCGTTTATTTATTATCTGATGTGTAGCTACATCTGTATATACAGTATATAATGATTGTTTGCAGTGACTAACGTTTTTAATAGACTCGTACCACGTTTCCAGTGCTCGATTAGCCGAAAACAGGAAACAGATATGTATCGATATTATAATAGTTTGTATTACCTTTTAAACATGTGAGATAACCGAGAATACTAAACCTGAGATAATTTACATACTGAAATGTTTTTATCGTTTGAAAATAAATGTTTGGGATCAACAAACCGATTAAAGATCACAATACCACCGCCAAAAACTGGTACCAAGTGTTAGACTGTTATTTATTGACATGACTATAATTTTGATAAATAATTTCTGAGAACACTAACCTTGTTGGACTTTTATTAATGATGATTAAGATGAATATATTCAACAACAGTGTTCTGAGTGAAGAAAAAATCGGCGGGGAATGGAACACTTGACTTTAGATCGTTAAAGTATCGCTCTCACCAATTGAGTAATCTGGTCAACAGAAATGTCCTGGCCTAACTATGCTACAGTTATATCCAAACGGAAGATACAGGGGGGTTACTGTTTGTCCAAAACAGACCACAGTGCAGTGCGACAGGGATCTTTAACTATCACACAGTCAAATGTACTGTATATAACCTATAGTTTTGTTTAATTATGACTTTTCTTTTTACACAACCAGTAGGAGTTTCTATGTGACGTTTCGATGACTAGTACGGTATGTACACTGTCATCTTCATCAAACAAAGCGTAGCTGAATCGAGTCATTTCGGTACATATATAACACTTTTGTGTACATTCACTTACAGCGTAGCCAAACGGACATCGATTTTGTGGACAACTCGTATACATTTTACACCTTTGTGTGCATACGCTTTACTGGCCATTTGTCTAATGAAGATGACAGTGTACATACCGTACTAGTCATCGAAACGTCACAGAAACTCTTATTGGTTGTGTAAAAATATTTTCATCATCCATACTTACCAACCTGAAGAAAATGTTTAGAAAAAGTTTTGCTTTATTGTTTCCAACTTAACATTATAAACCATCACCCAAAGTATTATATTCGTATTTTCTTTCCCTACTACGTATATTGTTTTTAGTCGCATTGTTAGTGTTCATAACTATACACTTTGATAACGCAATGAGGAGGGTTTACAGTACGTAACACAACATTATCCACAGTGCATATAGAAGTAGGTCAGGAAACACTTATCATGATACACTGCAGGTACACAACTTAATATCCCTGACTTGGCCATTGTATGTTTAAAGGTAAGAAGAAAACAGGTTGAAATACAATATTCATGGCGTGGTTTCAATTATCAGTAGCAAGTGACGCGTATACACACTGGCGACAAATCTTGTTTATAACGAGAATTATTTTGGCAAGCTTTTGTTACTTTTATTATGACAACCTTGTTATATGTACTGAACTGAACGTTAACAGGTGAAGGACGTGCCAAGCTTCATATGTCATTTGGTGGATCTTTCACCTTTTAAACCCAGTAATGAATAGTTTAAACTAGCACAACCTTGGGTATTTAATAATCGTATTTCAGGATAAGGAATTAGTAATAATCGGGTTAGAAAAGTGCTAGCTGTTCTATTTGGTATTTGATATGTCTATAAAAAAAGACTACAATGAAAAAATATAAATGGTAATATTTGGTTTGATAAACCCAAAAATAAATACTCCCTCCTCGTTTGCGGTAATCGAATAAATGAAAATTGAAGAAAGTGTCACAAGATATATATACATGATCACACAGCGCAATATCAGCGATAAATGGTTGAACATTATTTATATTATTGTTGTGTGTAGAATTTCATGTGTTCGCTTTACTATTTTTTATATTTTTAATGAATCGTTTTCAGACATGAGACTGCAGCGAATGTAAATAGAAGCAGATAATCCATTTTTCTGTTGATGCTTATAAGGTATAAACATAAATAGGTCTTGGAGATATGTTTGATATCAAATGCCTTGCACTTCATACAATTTGTCTCAGGATCCAATGAGGTTTATACCCAATTAACCTTAACAGACCATATTTGAATCCTTTAACAAACGTATGGTTGAACACTGACTTTATCGAATTGATACTAATCATAAAAATAGCATCATGAGTCACGTATTTCGTTTTCCTTCATAAGGAAGTAAAAACCGACGTTGTGACGACGCCAATACCTTTAGTGAGTGACAAACCACGGTGTAGATGGGAACAGAAAAATACCGGTCATGTGCCATTTATAAATTCCTCATATGTTGTAAAGCAGAACTGATATATAACCTAATACACGATTAAATCGTTTTATATTTTAGACACCAACTCGTTTTTATTGATGGCTTTGACGTCATTGAGTGAATAGGGTATATCTTGCATTTAAATGAACGCTTACAATAACATATATTAAGCTATGGGTGTTAAGAAAAGTTTAAAATATTGAATACACACTTTTATTCACTTTGATATATTTGAAAGATATTTCAGTATCCTGTTTGGACTTAATTGCATTGACCGGGTCATGTCATTCAATCGGTGTTCAGATAGCTAATGTGTTATTTCAAGTGAAATACAAATTAAGGAAGTCTCCATTCAGGCAACGAGTTCAACGTTTCGGAATTGATTGAATCAATCAATGAATTCCAAAACATGTTGTTAAGCACAGGTCCTTTAAAACAACTTCTAGCCTACCTATGTTTTATTCAATTGGCAATTTTCTTAAACTTTACTTTCCTAAACTTGTTTATTTAGCCAAAACTTGTCCAAACAAGTATGTCACAGGTGGTTTGCTATAACAGTCGTTCTATGTAGCTGTGTGAGCTCTATTATATTTGTTTATCGTTGTATTACTACTGATCGACAATCTGAGTAAGTTATGGCAAAATAACAATAAAACAAGACGTTTAAACCAAAAGGTTAAAATGTTTAAATCATGCGAAAGACATAAAAAAACAATAGAAGTGGTTGTAAATCATGATATCATATATTTTTGTATACATTGATCTAATGTGGGTATTCATATACTAGTGACAAAGGACGTGTATCAAACACGTACTTTATTACAGGCATAACGATGCATTTTTATATTGAATTACACTGACTGCTGTTGTAAGATCGATTGTTATATACCGACAACAGCGCAGATAAATTAGCATTTTCCCCACGTTTCCTTAAAATCCTATTAAATCGTTGATCAAGTCGGCGTGTTCGCATAATATTCGATGTAGATTAAGATATCCTGTATTTATGGAGCAATATTTGCTGAATTACAGTTCAGATAGAAACTCATCAAATATTGAAAGTCATAATTCAAAATATGACACGAATATGAAATTTTCTGTAGAATATGTAAAACTGTTGCATTTGAATAAATAAACCCTAGTTTAAATATATTGTTTTCACATACATTAAAAACACTTCTAAAGCAGTTAAAACCTCTATAAGAAATATTAGCATAGCAATATGTACATTTTAAGAAAAAAACGTTGTATGAAAATATGACATTTGTTTCCTCAAATATAGTAATCTGTATCTGTTGTCAGATTTTGTCTTACCCATAACGAAGCCAGTTCCGAGAAGACCACCTACGGAAACTCCCGACAGGAACCGACAAATGACGAACTGCTCAAAGCTGGTTACGAAGCTGCCACTGATATTTGGAATGATATACAACACGATACTGAGGATCATCGCCTTTTTACGTCCAACCCTACAAAAAAAGTTAAATTGATAATTCATCCGTAAAATTTAATTTATTCATACCTTGAAAAAATGCATTTTATTATTTTGACACACGGTGTATAACAATTGAGATTTGAATACATTTAACAAAATATTTAACCAATTCAGATGCAATGGCAGAGAAACTGACACTGACATTTTTTAATCGTGAATTCAATAAGGATATTGTATCACGCAAATAAATAATTCAATGAAAAATGTAATTAATGTATCCAAACACGAAACAAAATAATGTGTGAAAGACTTAATGATTCTTACGTGTTATTACATTTCCCAACGTTTTCAATGTAAAGTCAAAATCTTAACCACTGTCTGGTTTACAAGTAAATATTTAAAATAAATATGATTTATATCACGAGCCTATATCTATATATGCATGTGCATGATTACCTCAATTTACTGTGCCAGTCGTTGTTAATACAAATATTAATTTCCAATTCATTTAACAGCTTTCCACTCAAGCAAATTATTTAACAAGTATTGTAGGATAGCATTCGTCTAAACCAAATTTATATTGCAATCGATGCCTTTAAGAACCTGTTTCAAAACGCTATATATCCTGTTTCAACTACATATTTCCATATCATGCCTGAAGGCTGATACAGATCGTGGGCTTATTTTCGGTGTGATATGGAAATTGATATATTTCATCTTCTTTATTAAATACTTGCCAGAAAATCTCCACAGCAATGAAAAACTATGTACAGAAAATTAAAAAAAAATTGAGATTTTTCGTTTTGTTGATGAGAGACTCTTAGGTCTGCTTCCCATGTGCCGTCTTTCACCAACATCGCCCATTGTTGTTGTGAACGACGCCGGTGTTCCGAATTATTTTACATGTTGTGAATGGAACAGATTGGATATATTCCGAAGGTATGGCTTAGGGTTTTGGGTGCGATACGGAGTGGGGTGGTATGAGTGGGACATTTTTGCGATTTAGAATACTAAAAACATCGTATTTAAAGTTAATATTAATAGTCAATAGTAGTGCGAGTTGTATTAAGTGAGATATAACTCTAAAATAGGTTACAGATCCGCGCATCCGACAGGAGGCAAATACACTAGCATTATTCACCAGCACAAAATACACAAATATACGCCTACATATTACACACACGGCAGCTCGTTTTTGCATGATGTATATTCAATTTGATACATTTTTTATATCTAGACATATGCGTATTGTACATGATATTCCGTCTTTGCGCATTGCAGAGTTATCTTCTCTTGTGAGCAGGTATTGATTGTTACGTCATTGGTTTGTGTGAGAAAATTACGTCGTTTTCTCAAAAATTGATGACGTTACTCTCACAAACCAATGACGTAACAATCAATACCTGCTCACAAGTGCAGATAACTCTGCAATACGAAAAGACGGAATAATGCATCAATCATGTATAAAGTCAGGACTATATTCCACTCAAGTGTTACAGCTAAGTTGTATTGAATGCATGATAACGTGTGCATCAAGCACTTGTTCCCCATCATGTTATTGCGTTCATGATCAATAACCGATAGTATCTCAGTACACGCATTACAGCATCTTGTTGCACTAATAAGCAATAGTTTAATGATAGATCGATGCAGCGTAAACTAGAACAAATCATACAAAATGTCAAGTGAACACAACACCAGAACTCGAAATCGATTCGACAAAAACAAATGTTTCTCCCCTTTGCATGCTTAATTAATATATATAACACACACGCGGTAAAAAAAAGTTCTTGAATGCACCAAGATTGTTCCTCCAGCTTACACGCATACATTACAAATATAGAAGTACATCCTTAAATGACCTTAGCTGTCAATTGAAGCCTAACTTATAAACCCTGAATAAAGGGAATTGGGTATATTTTAAAGAATATTTTCTCACAAAACTGATTAAAAACACTACAATGTAACCTTTTCTAAAAGTTTAACCACATGAAACCATAGTGATTGTTTTTCT
Source organism: Chlamys rubida (assembly GCA_032359455.1). Taxonomy (NCBI): domain Eukaryota; kingdom Metazoa; phylum Mollusca; class Bivalvia; order Pectinida; family Pectinidae; genus Chlamys; species Chlamys rubida. The sequence goes on from JAUMHH010229451.1 coordinate 8,478, forward strand.
ATGGCTTCATAATTATTTTTCAAAAAATATTTTTGTTTCATTTGAATTCAGAAAACAAGAACGATTCTGAAGAAATCATATTTCGCGCGGTTGACTACAAGAAATGAGCGCGAAATAGTTTTCTCTAATGGTTCGCCCAGTATAGGTGGCACACCTGTATTGGCATGACAGGCACGTGCAGCTGGTGAGCTGGCAAGTCAGTTCAGGGCAACACACTGGTCAGGACGGACGGTTTAATTTTTCATTTAATTTTCTGTTACATACTATGTACATTGATTTTCATAGTAATTGACCAGGACGATGGAAGTTTTTGTGTAAATGTTGTGACTTTGATAATTAAATGGCATCACTGGTGCAGACTGGTGCGTTGTGAACAGCCTATGGGTGTTTGTTGTTGCCACCTGGGGGTTGGGTCATAGGAGAATATACTTTCCTCTATACATATATATGATATTATTATACACACGGTATATATATATAGGTATATTTTGTTAAATTTTAAGGGCTAATGGTTCAATTTAAAGTAAGTATTTGTCCTTCAGAATGAACAACAGCTGAAGCGTCCCCACGCATACAGTGACATGGTGATGTTGGAGTAACTTAACGTGTTTGTGTGTGTGTATGGAAATGAAGCACAGATGCTGAAGCACTACAGTCTATATTTGATACTGCTGTTAGAGAAATGTTAGAGAGTCTCGCCAACGTAATTATTTGTGGAGTGCTTATAGCTCTTATACTTATTAAAAACACAAACATTACCAGCACAAATACACTAACGTGTTTGTTGGAATAATTAGTGTGAGACTTGTTGTGTACCTGGTAAAAAACTTTAGCCGGTCCTGGCAATGTGAACATCGGGCGGCAAGATTGCAAGCACGATATAGACTTCTAGAGCGTACGGACACAGTATGTGTGCACTGCAGGGGCCATACTCCTTTATAATGTACATGAAACTGGCATACATTTGCCATCCTGTGTTCAAGTTGTTAAAGCATAGTTAGCTTAACGGTGGAATACCGTAAAAAAACATATTTAGCTTAACGGTGGAACACCGTAACATATTCTTCTAATTTGGTTGTCAAAATATTCTGAATTTTAATTAATACAACATATATACAGATTCAGGAAATTAATAAGCATGTATGATTAGCACAAACAATCTGTCAAACTTATTTATGTCCAAAATATCGTATTTTATATTTTATATTAAAATATCGTTAAGCAGTACATGAATTTGCGGCAACTCGACTTGATCCACTGTTTATCGTATAAAATCTTTGAATTTAGATAGGTAATTATTATCCGTTTTGAAAAACGAATAATGACATTTTTGAACTGACATTATTGGAACGAGGCATGCTGTGGTTTGTAAACGAAAACAAAAATGATATTAAGGCGAAATTATTTATGGATACATGAAAGAATAAATAATTTGCAAAGAAAACAATGAACATAATTTTAATATTAAATTACCGTGGTTGATATATAAACATGTAAAAACTCTAGCACACACGAAATATTGCTATTTTATTGTTTAATCATAATGCTGCCTTCAAATAGAATCTACATATTTTCAAGTTTACAACATTCCTTTCTCTATTATCAATTTAATTTGTACCATATACTTCTCTGGTTAACTTAATCACGTATGTGTGAGTTTTCTCATTCACAACTGGATGAATACTATAAAATAATTTCAGATTATTTTGATTCCGTCTAAGAGTGTATTTATTATTGCCCAATTACAAAACTACACCTGTGTCATATATAATGTAAAAAGTATACACAATAAAGATAGTTTAAATAGCTATAAATAAAACACAAATATAAATATCAGGTTGACATTTTTGTGGATCTTCATATTCTGACACATAGTCAATTAAACCTCCATTGTTATCCAACCCGGGCATTTGGCGTCGCTGATAACAAAAAAAAAGACGCTGGGATACTTCCTTGTTGAACACACCGGGTACCCCGATCCGGGACGTTCGGAGAGATCCGGGTATTGCGGAGCAAGGTAAGTTGACAGTGACCTCGTGTCATGTTGAAAAAACTTATTTTTGTCTTGTATAGCGGTTGAAGTCCTTAATATAATTGAATGTGGTAAACGAATAATGTTTACTTGTAACATCTGCAAAATATCAGGTAAAACCGTGCAGAGATATTTAAATTATCACAGTTTGATTATAAATTTTCGTCTTAGAAATGGGCTGGTCCGCATGATTATATAAATATCTATCGTTTAAACAGCTAAATACATCAATGTTCAATGGAGAGTATTAAAATAATACTCCATGTGCATTTTTCATATGATATAGACCAGTTTAAACCAAAAGAACAACAAGAAATTTCATTTTTAAATGACGACATTGTCCAACGGACGGATCTGGGTGGTACGGAGCAAGATCCGGGAGGGTGCGGATATGACTGAAACGGTTGATACGGGTGGTGCGGAGTTTTATCGGAATTTTACTTTTTAAGTAGCATGAGAATAATAGTAATATAACACTGTTTAAATTACTTTTCTTATATATTCTTTCAGAAAAAATTGGGTCACCGATGGACTTCGACTTCCGGTGCTACTATTGTGAGCAGAATGAGGACACACTATCATTCATTGTAAATCACTGTACTCTGCACCACGCAAATGACATTCTAAAATACAGACAGAAAGTGCTAGACGAATGCACAGGAAAACTAGGGTATCAAACAAAACGTCATGATTGCATTGTTCCGTCGGACATTCTAAAATCATTCGTTGCATTGTTTGATACACAAATGCAATATGTTACTAAACTTATCATATATATATATATACTGGAAATCGTGAATAGTCGGGCGGTAACCACGTACTTAGTATGCGCAATCGTTCGTATACAAACTCTCGTAACTGTCAACAGTAAGAGTCAGTAAAAACATAAATATTAATAAAAGCAGTATACAGTTATTTTATGCCCTTTCAGTTAATAGTCACAACAGTTTCCCAACAACGCGAGAAGGCAGTTTTGACTATTAAATGATAGGGCACAAATTAACTGTTTGTTACCTGGTCAAGGAATATTAAAATTAAAACACATATCTGCGTCAAAAAAGCGCTTGAATCTATATCACATGTATGATTGGGCGGATGCATTGGCACACAAATTAAATGGCCATAAATGTGTATACCTAGGTTCAGCGCAAACAATATAACGGTAAATGTACACTTGGTAGCAATATCCGATGCAACAGTGTTGTTCAACAGCTCTAAAACCAGTCTATGGTTGTGTTTCATGACATTTTAA
>JAUMHH010229473.1:0-11761 GCA_032359455.1 Chlamys rubida
ATGGGATTACCAGCAATTCACAGAAAAGGTTACCGGTATAAATAGCGTAGAGGTTGGTTTGTTTGCCTCAAAGCGGGTAACACTCGATCAGTTGCTGTCCAATATCTCACAACTCAAACCTAAACTCAATGCAATACAGGCCTCACCGCTGGCTATTTACAATCTTATCTCCTTTGAACAGCAAATCAATGGCCTGACGATTATTATAAATTCAGAAACAGAAACCACGGATCTGATTATTGTTGATGGTCTCTATTTCTGGCAGAGAAGTATTCCTACTTCTAAGGTAGATGCCGACCTTGTTAAAGAAATCCAGAGATCCATGGAATATTACAAATCTTTAATGAAGGAGCCATCTAATTTTCAGATGATTTTGCTTACGGGAAATAAATTTAAAGGAAATTCATCCAGCGCGGAAGCTGCCGGTACCCGGAAATTTGCAAAATCGCGGTACCCGGCTGCAGATTGAAATTGACGAGACTGGAAATGACGTTCAGGATTTGACGTGACCAGACCTTCTTAATTGGCCGTTCATACACTGGAAGTGACATTACTTCCTAGAAATTGTGATCAACCGGATTGTGACGGGAAATGACGTCCGGTATTTGAAGTAACCGGACGGGACGGGACTGAAAGCGACGTCATCTTACAGAAAACGACGTTATCTTGAATATTTAATAGAGGTTCATGAGCACAGACACATAGTTCAAAGGTCAAGACACATGTACTATAGGGACCGCAGAACTAAATGATTTCCCATAGACGGTAGTGTTAACGGTTACCACTGTCCTGGTTAAATGGGGTTATCCACACTGGTTTACCTGCTCTCATTTTGAAGAATATCATCTCGCACAGCTGTAAAAAAAATAATAAAAAATTCTGCTTATTTTAACTTTTTTGTATATCGGGCCGCCATTTTGTATTGAATTCGGCACCAAAAATTGACCAAATTTGCAACAAATTACACACTTAATAAACTCCCCCAGACAAAAGCAGACTTGAACAATTTTGTTTTTATACATATTACGTCTATATATATATTGCACAACCCACACATAAAACTTTTGAAACTTCTGCCACCTAAATATCAACTAGCAGGCCCCGAGGCATTCACCTTCCTATTAAATCTTATCCCCAAAAGGGAAAAACCCACAATCTATTTTTGATTTGGTTCCGTGGTCCCTATACACAGCAATACACATAAAACATATCATGTACAGTACATATATACAAGTAGGATATATGTAAAACGTCAACACATATTGTTATATTGTTTCAATTCAAAAGTAAAATACTGTCAACTCCGTGACCGAGGACAGCTAACTGTTTATGGGTTTCCAAGTAACTGAAAAGGGACATCACTCTGGTCGGATAATTAATGTAGATGGGGTGGTACTTAATGCTGCAAATGACCAATCTTTACAACAACTACTGGTAATGGCATTTTTTGTGAAGACCATCGCACTGTTCATGTTGATATACGTTAGTGTTGTTTTAAAACTTAAAGCACAACATGACACAGACACGTGCATGTATATTATTGTCGATATATAGAGAACACAGAGTTCAATAATGTTTGCGATTTTGATAGCGAGGTATCTGAAGATGAAGAAAGTAGGGCCGAAGAGGTGCTTTCATGCCGCATTCGAAATTATCAGGTAGCATGTGGGAATGAAATATTTGATATAGACAATCCGCCAGAGCAAAATCCCTTTTCTGATGAAGATGCAAGTAGCTCAGACAACAAGTCTAGCAAGTGTCAAATAATTGTCTTTTAAAATACTCGCGTGAATTTATTTCACGAAACGTTTTCAAACTTCGCGAAATGTTAAAAGATGCACAAGAACTGATTGTGATGGGTAGTTTTAAAGCAAGTGGTGTTGGCCCTACAACAAAAAGAGGTGAACGCGAGCGGAAACGGCATAGCTACAAATGTGAGGATGAGAGCGTATGTAGGACAGCATTTAAAACTGTATTTGATATTACAGAACGTACACTTTTAAATATTATTGCACATGTAAATCAGCACGGAATCATTCCCCGAAAACATGGACTGACCGGCAGAACACCTTCACATGCACTCACGTTTGCAGAAATTGAGTAATTTGCTGAAACTTTTATACGAAATATCTCTGAAGAAATTGTCATTCCACAGCCTGCGGCCCCTTCTGGAAGGGATTAAATTCCCTCTACCTACTTACCAGCTTCAGAGACTAAAGTCTCAATTCATAAACGCTATAAACTATCGTGTGAGGAAAAGTAAAGTAGGTGCTTAGGTTTGTCGTCCTTCAAAGATGTTTGGTTGAAATACGTCCCTGAGATAAAAATAAATGTTATTGTCGGACTGGACTAGAATAGAAATTTTAAAATAATACAAATAAATAGATATCCATACATATATAAATACAGCCGAGTTGTAAACAAATGAAAGAATTTGCATTGTTGCTCCAATTATGACAATTAAATAGTTTGTAGTATGACGCATTTATTATTCATGGTTAAGATAGGAAACATGAGCTCGTGTTATCTTAACTTTGTCCCGGACATTATGAGTATCCAGACAGGTGATATGTCTCCCTTATTACCAATTTAAACCCCTTTATCTACTTGCCTTCGGCGTGGTAAATGTGATGTACATGTTTAATGCTCAGTAGTATGTTTTAAACATTCAATTTAAAAGATAATTAATTTTCATGTAATCTAATTAAATGTAACGAGCCCCTATGAAACAGTGCAAAATGAATACACACAACCTTGCACACACCCACCCACCCACACACACAACATCACACACACACACAACTTCACACACTTTCAGTCACTTGTACTGTTTATTTGAATGATTTTTTGACTGACGTAAACACTAATAATACCTAAATAATTGACAAAGGGGTGATGGTTAACCCACACAGGGTCCAAACGCAGTTTTGTCGATGCTTGACCACGCCTTAAGTGTCAGAAATATTGGCGAGAAGACGTTTGCAATCCACGCCGATAATTGTTCGGGTAAAAACAAAATATATTAGTATTTTCTGTATACTGCAAAACATACGAACATTAAAAGATTTGTGTTAAAAAGTTAGTGAACTTTACTAATCGGACCTGACACTCAATAAAACTTTTTTTTTTAATGTTGTCATAAGTCAAGCTACACATGAATCATCTACCCATTTCAAGTCAAGAATCGGGTTCTTGTTGCGTATTTCGCATGGAGAGTGATGACTGGGATGAATGATGAAATAGCATACATGATCGGGTTCCTGGAGATGCACGGTAAGCATTTTACTATTCCCCTACCGGTCCGAAACGGAGAACGTTAAAATAGTTTAGAGGCTTGCTATTTATGAAATTTATTGGTATTAGCATGCAAATAATTGGTCTGATGGTTCTGTTATAGAAAGTGAACAGTCGAAATGATACATGTGTATTCAGCAAAACTCAGAATGATTGTTTTTAGTATTCCATCCGTATACCGTAATTAATTACAAACTAAACCATTACAAACAAGTTTGAATTTTAGATGTCTTGTCGATAGCGGTTTCGCATCTTTTAAGAAACTTTATCGGAGGCCGGATGTCGACAGATTAGACCAGTTGGAAGACATTGTGGAACAGTCATCAGCTTATGACCATGCTGTATTATTGGGAATAGACCAGTTGCAGTGGAGGGTTTGGAAAACGTTTTTCAATAGTTACTTCAGAGCAATGAAACACATTCGAAAGTACCAAATTTTCCGGTAGGTGTTGGTACACAATTTATTGTTTTGTTATAGATATGAGCTCACAAAACGTTTCAGTTGTGCATCGTAACTTTAAACTATGTATTGCATTGTAGGTTCTGTCGGTACCACCCCTGGAAAGTATCCGTTTTACAGCCTGCAGCGTGCCACATGAGCGCCGAAGATACTTACATTATAATGTGCGCCAGTATGTCATACCGGCATTCCAGCATGTCCAGCACCGATAGAAGAGTGAATGCATAACCATGATGACTGACGTCATAACATGAAAGGGTCTTTATATAATTCTATACCCGTCTGCAACAAAATGATTCTGTTTCAACATATCAGAACCAATTTTATCATATATTATTTCAATGCGAAATAATATTTCAAGAGTTTAATCACGAGGTGTACAATTTAGTTTTATGTTTTTACAGAATGTACACAACGAATGTAATCACCTTTACAATTATTATTTCCGCTATTGGTTTATTGTTGGTTAGATGATTATTAAATTTAAAAAGCTATGGATGTACTGATTGTACAATATAAGTAAGGAGAACGTGCAATAAAACTAAACCATGTTCATAAACACCGCATGACCAAGCCTACATAGAAATGTACGGACACGTTGATGTGCGATGACATTGCGCTCAAACGTCATAGTATTTAAAGTCACAGTGTACAGTGTACACAACGTCGTTTAAAAATAATATGCATTTTCCTTGTAAGATACACATAAATTGTACATATGTACGATCTATAATGCCATATATTTTCAGAAACTGCTTGATCCAGAGAAAACAAATGCATGAAAACATAGAATTCGATATTTTTGCCATAAAAACCTTTCTCCATGGCGCGACTCCTATAAGGCTAATCGATTTAGGTTTAATCAATTTGATAAAATACTTTTCTTTCTCTTTTTTCTTTCTAAAACAGTGTCCATGTACTTTTTATTAAAAGGACATATATTAAAGTTCTTTTATCCACATACATCAAGATGTTCGCTAAGTTTGATTTTTCGATATTCAGAAGAATGTATGTAATGTTTATGCACTCTGACTCTACCTTTTAATCGACTTCCGATTTTCCCTATATATTATTCATTACAACCAGGGCATGTAATTACATAATACATGTCGTGGACTACAGGCCATTGCAGAATTTATTTGGAAGTTTTGTTCCTTTAAAATCGTACGATTTTCCTTCTACTTAAAAAATTACATGCGCCACATTTTGAGTCAATGAAATTGCGGACATCAAATTTCTCATTTGTTTGATATTTTGCAGATTCTCTTTACTGTTGATGGTGTTTAATTTATGATACCTTCTCAATTCTCTAATCGTGAATCAATATTTTATTAAGGCTGTTTACTGTTGGGTATATATTCAAGTTCCGTGAATTATGAGTTGTAACTAGTGGTATGATTTTGTCTTATTTGAATTTTTCTGTTGATTTTAAGTAAGTTTTTTTATGTCAAGCTTTGTGTTCTTTTTCTATTCAGTCTTTGATGATTTCTCTTTCCTGGATAATTTTGTTGTTCTAGATATTTATAAAGTTTTTGTAGACGAACATTTTAACCCCTCCTTGCTGACTATTGCGACATATTCTTCTTGCCAAATAATGCAGTATGCTGCGTTTAATATGTCCCTGTAGGACATGGACTGAAATGCATGTAGTGATGTGTATCTGTACGTTTGTAATAGTTGTCTGTATTATTTGTTTCTTTACTAAGATATCAAGAAATGCAATTTGATTGTAATCGATGTCTATAGTAAAATTATTATATATGTAGCAATTCTTTGAACTCCATTAAGGTGTCAGCATCGTGTTGCCATACGATAAGACAATCATCTAGGAACCATTCCCATATTTCTATCATATATCTTGTCCATTCTTCTCCACACATAGGTTGGTGCAACATTTGTCCCCATCGCCGTTTACTTGATCTGTATACAATGTTCATTTTTGAAGAAAAATGTGGTGTTTTTTTTAAATGTCCCGTTGAATTTAAAATGAATTTCTTAGAAAAGCGATGGTGTATTTTCCAATGGTGTTTTTTTTAACGATATATTTTTGTTTTTAACCCCAAATGATTTGTTATATTGATACATACATTTAGTACATCCAGTGCTAACTGTTTCTGGTAGATAGTGAAGAAAATCGTTATCGTCGCGTACGAAACTTTTTGCATCTTTGCATAGCGGTTTTAAGATGATGTCCAACAAGTTACGTAATCATTGAGTTGGTGCATTTTGTTTTCCGACTATTGATCAGAATGTTAAAACTATCGGGTTGGGACACATGATATATTCCGCTTTTTAGGTTGGTATATCCTCTGTGATGACGAGACTGGTACGGAACTAGGAGACAGGTTAGTTTTAAATTTTCTAACTGGTAAATAACAAATGCATTGGTAAATATGATTACGACTGGGTATTTAAACAATTTTACTTTTAAAGTTTTATGAAATGTAAGGAGCACATACCGCCCAGAACCTTAACGTAATATGGGCGTGATATACCATTTTATGAGTAAAATGCGCAATATTCATTTAATACTAATTCTGGTAATATTTCTGTTATGTCAGATATGAACAATAATTTTAGCCTATGATGGTTGGTTCATACTTATGTCTTAACTGTAGGTCTTATATTTACCCTCACACATTTTGTTGACCGGAGCGTCATGCGGTACACTGTACTCTAGGCCCCTGTCCAAACGATAGGGTAGGTATTTGAGCACGAGTAGGTTTTCCTGCGCAGTCCGGCTAATTATAATTATTCGAAATTATTATTACTTTTATAATTATTGGTAAAGCGTGTTGACGTCCTAGTAGTAATTTTGATACTTTTGAGATCCATGTAAGCGTTGGGCTGAGGCCACTTTCCTTTAATAAGAGTTGTCTTTCTTGTTATGTAACTGTGAATTAATGTTCATTATAACATCAGTGTATTGTATTTGTCACTTTGTTATTTCTTTTCCTGTACTGAATAAAACTTCGACTTGTGTACTCCATGTCGTGCGCGACAGTGGCTATCAGTTATATAAGACATATACACAGAATTTAACGCAAGAGGAAAGATGTACCCGTTGTCAATATAATGTGACAGGATGGAATACTGTACTGAATGCCTTCAGCATTGTATTTTAGTGCGATAAAACTCTTCAGTCGGCATCAGTCCAGTGATATAACTAGGAGGCAAATAAATCAACATACCATCCATCCGGCACACATACGCACTTGCATACATACAATGCGTGGCAAGATGGGGTTCGAACCCGGTATCTTCAAACTCTAAATGAACGCTCTAACCACACTGAGTTACCTGGTTTCAAGCGATCGGGATTTTTGATTGATTAACACAGAATCGCAGCAGCTAATAGAATTATCACTAGTAGTGATCATACGTTTCAGATATATGGCGGCGTTTACATTTGTGTTCGTATTTCACAAATCTAACTGCTTGTCACCATATATACTGGTATCACTGTTGTCACCCTATGTACCAATATTTCTGTTGTGACCCTACATAGTTGTATTACTATTGTCACACTATGTGCCAGTATTACTGTTGTCACTATATGTACTAGTATTACTGTTGTTACCCTTTGCACTTGTATACTGTTGTAACACTATGTACTAGTATTACTTTGTCTACCCTATGCACTGGTATAACTGTTGTTACTCTATGTAATAATATTACTGTTGTTATTATACGTACGCTATCACCATGAGTACCAGTATTACTGCTGTCACCATATGTACTAGTATTACTGTTGTCACCCTATGTACTAGTATTACTTGTGTCGCTCTATGTACTAGTATTACTGTTTTCACCTTTTGCACCTTTATTCCTGTGGTAATCATATGTACTTTCACAACTGTTGTCATCCTATATACTGGTGTTACTGTTGTAACCCTATGCATCAGAGTTACTGTTGTAACCCTATGCATCAGAATTACTGTTGTAACCCTATGCATCAGAATTACTGTTGTAACCCTATGCATCAGAATTACTGTTGTAACCCTATGCACTTATACCAATATTTATGTTGTTACCCTATGAACTAGTTATACTGTTGTTAGAATGAGACGGAGCCACTTATTTGTCTTTGATGTCAGGAATATGAAACAATGAAGTTAGTATATCAGGTAAGTTGACTATTTGTATATAAATATCTACTAAATTTCACGTGAATTGGATATTAAAAATTATGTTTATAGAAATAACATTTTGATTGATTTCAAATTGAATTCAAGTCAATTTTTTTAACTATGCATTGTTATTGATATATTAAGGTATGTATTCAAGTTGCATATCATTTGCTACGGTCATAACGCTATTAAATAGCCATTTAACGAGGGCATATATTCAGTATGTACACCATAGTAAATATAATTTGAATTTAATTATGCGTATTTTATTAAAGTTGTTACGTATTTCCTACAAACTGTGAATAAAACTAAATGGGTAGGTGTTGTTTCAAATAATTATATCGCTAGGTTTTCCCATGTTGTTAGGGTAGTGAAAAACATCTTCATTATACTAATTGTAAATTAATATTTAACAACAAGATACAAAATTCTGATATACTTCAATTGTACCATTTTGTCATCAGTTAGTGTTAAATATTTAACTTTGTTCTGATGAAAAAATGCGTATCTAACCAAGTTGAGTTCTGTATGTACTGTGATTTCTTGTTTTATATCCTGTGGTCTATGATTCCACATGGTTGTTTACATCAGTTCAGTGAATTGTGTTATCGGTGTATCAAGGATATATAAAGTAAAACAACTCACCTATATATATAAGCATCGACTACTTACATTACTGACACATTCAGTCGATAGCTGCATTTACCTGACGCCGTTAAATATATTACCACTGTGTACAGGTCAATCTGGACACATTTATTTTGTCCGTTAAATGTACAAATAAAAGCATTGGCTGTATACATTTTCATGCTAGTGAATATGTTTATTCAATGCATGCCATGCAGTCTTGTTAATATGTTAATGATATACTTGTGAACTTAATAGGTTTTATGTTTTTAGCAAGATTGCATATACTGGCGGGAATGACCTGGTAAAATCGGGTAAGTTCGAAAAGAGAGGTGAATCTAGTCGTCTCTTTTTGAATAAACGACATTCTATGATATTTGAAATGTGTTCTTATACTTTATATGATGAAAAATTATCGTTTTCATCATTTATTGATTCTTTTTAGTAATCAGCATAGGAATTATCGATAACATGATAGTTAGAGCTGATATCTGTTAAGTTTTCGTTGCATCACAATAAATGTTTATATTGCTGCTCTAGGTTCTTAATTTCAAATCCGTACACTATTATCGTTTACAAGGGTAAGTTATTGTTTTTATAACGTTTGAAGATTTTTTTTCTATAAAATTCGCATCCACAATCACCTTTTAATACATTTGCGTTAGAAATGCATTAAACTATTCATACTGATGTTACGTATGATACAGGGTAGTTTTACCCATTTTATCATCTAGTTTCGTCTCCAGTTTTCTTATGGTTCCTGATCCTTTTTAGATTTATCAGACATTCTAACTGGTGATTTGTTGCATCACGTGTATTCCTGTACAATGGTTCTGTGGAAGTTTAATTTCGTTTTGACTTAACAGCAGCATTCCTTTTAGTTGAAAACAAACATTTTAACTTAAGAACATGTAGATATATTTCTAGGCATTTATTGTAACGATTATGTTATTTGTAGTTGTTCAATGGTCCCGGATGCCAACAAGAAAACACGGAAATCCAGATGACGGGTAAAACTAATGATTAGATTTTGTCATTAGTTATGAAATTAAGAATACCTAGCATTATAATGTTGTTTCTCTGCATTTCAGTCAGGTATTATAGGATCATTTCTATCTATGAAATTAAGTACATTTTCATTGATAATTTATTTTGAAATATATTTGATTTTTTTGCATTTGTCTTTCGACTTAAAGGCATGTTTTAAATATAAGATAACAGGAAAGAGGAAATGCTCTTGACTAAAATAATGACGTCATAATTGCAATAACGACACTATAAGCAAGCCAAAAATGTGGTCATATAAATACATACTATGGTACTTTAATATGTTTGCATAACGGCAAACCAGAGTGTAGTGTAAGCATTGGGGTTTTATTAATAGTTACATGCTTAAACTCAAGCTGCTACCTTACATGTACTAACGTGTAATGTTTCTGGTCTTTCGGATCACACTATGACGAATTAAATCTAACGGAACGAAAACCTCAAACAAACTATGCGCATATTATGGGAAACACTACAGGTACAACGTATGCCGCACTAATATTATTCAAAGAATAATCTTAACTTATCAGTTCATTAATCTTAAATGTTTAATCTAAAATTTTGATTGAATTAAGTAGCTAATCGGGTACATGGTGGTATAGATAAATTCGGGATTTTACCCGTGCATATAGTATTCTTGCATAAAGGACCAACCAAACTTCACTATTGTGTACATGAATCTACTTGTGATTAACTCTTGTCAAATCAAATGATCAAATATGTTGTAGTTTTTTTTATTGCAAGCTATGTGTTTGTTAGTACGGCTACTGGTAAATATTTACGTAATGTTTATTGTTATAATTGTAGTACCTGTTGGCCTACTTTAATTGAATCATACCGATATTGTACTCTGCAAATGTAATTAATTATGTACATCTTATTGTTTCCTCAGCTAGGGGTCAAATAACCGGTTAAATGACGATCGTAGCCCATTAAAGCTGTTCATCTAAGAGAAGAAAACCAACGGGTAGATGACACTCGTATCATTGGAAAACAGCTCACTTAGGAGACGGAAACTCTGATGTAAAACCCTGGTCCTCCAGGTTAGGGGTTAGGCGTAGGGCTAACAACCCTACCCTATACAAACGTTATCGTTACGTAAACCAGAGGCCTTATGCGCTATCTGGCGCGGGGAGAAATAAGGTTCAGGTAAGGTCTTATTGTTTCATTTTGGCATTATTGTACTTTGTCCTTGTTGTTGCATTATTGACCAGTAATTGTGCTTTGTTATTTTTTTATATGTAGATGACCATAGCCTGAAACTATAATTAAATTATATTAAACGTGAAGAAGCTCGCATGCATTTTATCCATCCTATTTAATTGATATGATTTAGAATATTTTTGCACATTGAATGTTATTCTTTTGACATCAAGTACCACTTATGATACCCGAATAGACAAAATAGCTATATTTTATGCAGTTAATTCATTATTTTTTCTACATCGACAAACTAGCAACAATTGTAACTAGGTATTCCCTCACTACGTATTTCTAGTGATTAGTGTTAAAACATACAAGGTTTGATATCCACCAACACTGGACACAATGCTCGAATCTCAGAAACTACAGTTTAAGAGGATGTACACAGTTACTATAGGAACATGTACATGTTTTATCATGTATCCGTTGTGGCACATTTTTGTATTTTATATAAACATTGTGCATGCTTGCAAATGTCTAAACCCATGAGGACTCATTCGATTTGAAAGTCTACCTATTGAAGATCTAACATTAGATGTCATATGAAAAATCAAAATACTTAGTTTTTGGTTTCTGCAAATCTTAGTAAACATATTATACAATTATTTCAAACAATGTAAATTTCTGCGAACTTACAAAAAATGTGTTCATTTATTTGTACATCATTTTATTTTATTGAAGAGAACTAATGACCTGCTTTGATGAATAAAAACGACTTATTTGTAAACTGCTTTAATGTCGATCCGGACTTTTCCATCATCAGATCAGCTTGAACTTTCATAGGTATACACATATGTAACAACTTTGTATATGCACATTATAGGTATCGGGTCAGTTTGTCCGAGATAAGAAATTTAGAGAACACAGTTTATTCCGGAATGGCACATATAACTTTCATTTAATCCCCATGCTACATTTATTGGCATCATATTTTTGTTTACAAAAATCTCCAAAATGTATGTTATTCCCGTGTACGCATTATACTAACCACCATCGAACT
>JAUMHH010229484.1:1669-11760 GCA_032359455.1 Chlamys rubida
GTAATTGGTGTTAGGTGATACACTGTAGCGGTTATCTGTTTTATATATTAGTAGTTTATTGTGTACATAGTTACATGTTATGTAATTGGTGTTAGGTGATACACTGTAGCGGTTATCTGTTTTATATATTAGTAGTTTATTGTGTACATAGTTACATGCTATGTAATTGGTTTTAGGTGATACACTGTAGCGGTTATATGAAGATTAAACAATACACTATGGACATGGCGCCGTATGACGGGTGTTTCCAGAACATGGGTCTGGTTGCCGTCGGACACTCACTTCCGCCCAGCGCAATAACGGAAATCAAAATGTTCAGCAATATGTTCATGTTCCGAGCCAGCCTCGATCTCAAACTCATTTTTCTTGATGCCAGGTAAGTAATTAAAAAGTTGAATGTCACGTTTCGGTCAATGGTATTTCATTGAGGAAGGGAGATGTGTATATGAAATATAGTTGCATTTCTTCAAAGTGATTTCGTCATGTGAAATGTAGCTTATTTTGTTTTTGGTTGCTTTGTAAAATGTAATGGTATGTCTTCCGTCTAATTTTGAAATGTAAAATGTAATGGTTTTTCTTAAGTCTTACTTCTTCTAAACGTCATGTTATTATATCAGCCATTTTTCTTTTTTACACAAAATTGATATTTTTTAACATCGAAATCGATTTGTGATATACATTCATCGGAGACAACAGTCTTTGACTGGGATAACGACAGTATTACACACTCTATAACCACCTCTCGTTTTCCTTGTACGTATAGAGTGGGCCAGCTGACGGGTTACGAACCACAGGACCTGATAGAGCGCACCCTGTATCACTACATACATGCCTGTGATATTATGCCTATGAGATTTGCTCACACCACCCGTAAGTATAAACTTATTTCAACCAAAAAATGATGTTTCCAGATGGTTTTGTCTTTTTCTGTCGCATCGTCAATTTTTCTTTTCTAGGCATTGATTTTAACTATATGCATGAATTCTGATTTGAAAACTTTGTTGTGATCATCATTCGTGTAATTAAGTAGCTGTTATATCTATCCAACATCACAGTCGGTGTACTATTAATAACATAAGCACAAAAAGTCTGGAATGAAATGCTTGCCCATTTATTATCCTAAAACACACCACAGCTTTGTTCTATGGAAACAAACTATAGCATGCAGTGCATTTGATTTCCAACTTTGACCTATCAGTTGTCACATCAAAAGATGGAGTCAATCTTCGGGGAGAAATATGGAGCATTTCGTGTTTGTTAGTGTACTTCCTGTTGTGTTTTGTCATACTTCCTGTCCGTGAATCGGATTCCTATCGTTGTAGCGATAATCCACCCCAGTGCCTACCAAATGATTCACGGACTCTGTGCCCTCACTGACCTCCTGTGCTCGACATACCTTTGTACCTGCCTGGGTTACGCCCCCTGTGCACATTGTGTACATACATACCCATCTACTGCAGGACGATTGTAAATATCACCACACATAGATCGGTCATTTCACATAGCCATCTAAATGTTCGTTAACTATCCGAGCTAATCGTCCACCGACTGCTCCACGACGATTTATCATGCTCGCTGATCCCACAAACGTGTCGGGATCTTGGTGCAACTTTGAGAACTTTATCATCTCACTATAAAGATTGGATTATGCTCAATTCAGACACAAGCCTGGTACAATGGCACCTGGGCCGATTCTTGGCCCTGAGTGTCGTGGGGGACCAATTGGAGATTGTTCTGGCTAAAGCTGTATGTACCATTAACATATCTGACACAGATTACATTTGAGTACCCCTTTCAAGTTTGGGACACATCAGCTGCAATTCAATGTACTACTTCCGGTAATGCCGTTTGTATTGTGATGGAAGTCTTCTAACAGACATGTACATGTGCAAACTCCAATTTATGTTTGATCTGAATTGTTTTAGTCTTATTAACAATAGAAAGAGTTTTTTACATGTATTTTATGTCACTCCTGACGATTACATACCAACATATAAATATACTTGTTCAAATGAAATAAATTTGCGTTTGAATTTTTATCGCATAAATATTGTCCAGAGACAGCCATTTGCCATATCTACCTATCTGACATAGAATCCCACGTGATAGCCAGCCAATAGGTGCTCAGCTGTTACTCTAGTGAGAGGTGCTGGTGAGTTGTCTGGTCGTTACTCAGTCACAGGTATAATAATCCGGATTACGCTGAGTTTGCTTGACAAACCACAGGGTCAAGTTCACATCTGTGTCGTGAATACACGACATGATAGGACAGCGGAAGGCAATTTACTGGCATGTTACATAAGGGAGTCGAGGTGTGTGGTACTCTCCGGGATTAGGAGGGCAGGAAGGATCACTCAGGGAATACACAGGTTACCAACACGTGCTGTCAGCATCAATACCGTCACAGCACGATGACACCAAGCAATATATTCCTGATTGTAAAAGTCTAGGCGTTCATGTGCCGAGTCCAGTTCAGTTATAGAGAATGTTTTTAAGTTGCTTTAAAACATTGGTTCAGTTAAAGAGATTAGAACTGCATTTGAAAGGTGAAAATTTGGATGATAGAAAAAAAAGCGAAATCAAGACAGGACAATGTGAATGCATACATTGAGTTTTGTGTTGAAAAGGTGTGTATATAATCCGCTTGTAGAAATTCCCCGTCTTCATATTATCCAAACTATTGCTATGACTTTAAATCTCAGACAAAAAATGTAGAAATTCCTAAAGATGATGAATAAACATGATTTATTAGCGATTACAATCGTTATTACAGTTAACAGAATAAAATCACACACATTCATAGGTTTAGGCAATGGTGTTAGTCACAGGTTGTTTCTACCCTGCAAGGACTTCCACCCAGGCCACAAGTTTGACTAGGTTTTAGAGACTAAACTCAATTAACATCAGTAACATTTTTCATAACCAGGCATATTTTAGAGGTAAAAGAATGCATTTGCACTAACATTTCTTATACCTACAGAAAAAGCATTGCATCTAAAGTTTTATCTTAACGCAAAGAACATTTAAACAGGCAATCAGTATTCCAAAGTGAACTATGTACCACTTCTAGTTTGCCTGATTTTCTATTAATGTGAAGCTAAATTTACACAACTACTTTTATAAATCGGGTGTTAGGAAGTTGTCCGGTCCTTTAATTTCACATTAAGATATAATTATGTTTTGTTCTTGAATGACAAGAACGTATCCCCCAGATATCAAACATACTACAAGTTTATGTTCTTTAGTATATTACCTTCCGACAGCTGAATAAACGGGATAATTTAATTTTTTCATTCAAACATATTTTATTGACACTGAATAGTCAAAGGGATTTGGAACAAGTTCTAACAACTTACTAGGCCCTCTCCCAAATTTAATTTTAACTTTTTTTTTCACATTGGAAAGTATGAATACTAGAAATGTTATGTATCACAATCAGTAAGTGTTTATGTGTGACGTTTCGATGACTAGTACGATACTTACCCTTTCACCTTCACCAGACAAATGACCGATGAAGCGTATGTACACAAAGGTGTTAAATATGAACGAGTTGGCACTATATAATGGAGGTCACTTTGGATATGCTATAGGCGTATGTACACTTAGTTGTTATACATGTACTACGTGACTGTTTAAGTTCGAGGTTTTTGGTTTACCTTTCCTCAGTAGTAACATACCAGCCTGAAGTGCTTATGAGTTTTCATGCCACAGTTGATTTGCTATTTTAGCTCCTGTCAAAGTCTCAGTAACATTTTCCTATAATGAAAACTTCAGTTTTAGAACGTTCGTGAACTCAGGGCCTGGATACGAAATTGAATGGGGAAAGGTGCAAAAACGGCGGAACATTTCTATTTCATAAATACATTTGGATAATTGCCTGTACAAAAACGAATCAAAAACAAAAACTTGTATTCAAATAGTAATGTAATGAATAATAATGGTAATAATTAAATATAATTTTGTTCTTTCTTATATTGACAGATATCTAATTTAAAACATGTAAAACGTCTATCGAAATAAACATTTGGGATAATACTTGATCAGCCACTTTGGGATCAAGAAAATAATGGAAAAAAATAAGAAGTTCATAATGATAATAACACTTATTTTACCTGTTTTAAATTGTTGTAGCTAATACATGAAGTTTGTGTAATTAAGTAGTAAATGAATGTATATGAAGATTAACTAAAATAAATGCATACTTACCAAAACGTTGTAACGGAATCTTTCATTGGATAATATTGAACTATGTAAATGGCGTGTATGGCTAAAAGCAATCAAAGTGTGAAGATAATGGCTTTTGTTGCTTTTTAAAGATAGAAAATATAATTTTAAAATCTCAATATTAATATATGAGCATTTCGTTAAGATATGGTGTCTGCATTTGATTTTCATTACATTACAATGTTGTTTTTACGTACTAAAATGATCGTCGTTTCTACAACTTGCCTTTGAAAAGCAAAGGCCAAAAAGAAAACAATTACGTGATTACGAACGACACAATATTTTTTATTCAAATAAGTTTTGCATAGGTATTATCGGTATTTGTATTTCATACAATAAATTAGAAGTTTAATAGTCGGACAGCTTTTCATTCCTTATCCCACATTGGCATTTCCCCAAGGTTGATGTGTAGACATTTTCCTGTTATGTGATAGATAAGCATCAGTGTGAAAGATACAATAGATGAATTATATTGAAATTAAGTTGATGTTTAAACGTCGATTTTACTGGACTTTTATATCATTATATTAATATATAAGCAAATGTTTCTTGATTAACATAAGTTCCTCAGCTGGCGTGTCTTTCATTGTTAATTACACCATATCTAATTACATTTTTGTTCAATATCTGCAGTCTGTTATCTTGGCCTAATCAATGAGCACCTATCGGCATGTTTGTCGTGTTTAAACATTCATATCATATTTTGTGATTGACACGGTGTCGTTTTATCATTGCATTTTCTTTTTAGTATTATTTTCATGTATTTATTTATTCTTTTACTTATTCCTAATTCCTGTCTTCAGATTTAAGAACTTTTGTTTATTGACATCACTTGTACCCATTCCTAACGTATGATAAACCGTTCGTTTATTGACATCACTTGTACCCATTCCTAACGTATGATAAACCATTCGTTTATTGACATCACTTGTACCCATTCCTAACGTATAATAAACCATTCTGTTTACATCATATAATGAGTTTCACCTTGGTATTCCCCATCTGGACACATATTTCATCTCCTGAACGCAGGTTTTCTAGGTTTCTTTGAAATGTTCGGATTTGGAGAATCAACCACATTGTCTGGCAAATTATTCGAGATGTCTACCACCCTGTTACAGAAGTTGTTGCTATAGAGAGGTTTACGTGTCCTCCGTTTAAATAGTTTCCTTGTGTTGCCTCTTTTACGCTCATCTGTGCCTTTTTGAACATATTTACATGATCTTCTATGTCTATTCCCTCCAAAAGTTTGAAGACCTGAATAACGTCTACTCCATCACGTCGATATTCCAAGGTTGGCAATCTTAGTTTATAATAATGATTGTTTCTATCTGTTTCAGTGCTGTTAAAAGGTCAGGTAACCACGAAGTACTACCGGTTTCTGACTAAAGATGGCGGGTGGATTTGGATGCAGAGTCACGCAACTATCGTCCATAACAGTCGGTCCTCCCGCCCGCACTGTATCGTCAGTGTTAATTACGTCCTAAGGTATGTTACTGGTGTAATCTGAAGGTAAAGATTATCAGTCCTCTGTTAGGGATGCTGATTGGTTGATATCCATGTGCTAAAAAGCTGTACGATTACCCCGACGTACAACAATATCAGTATACAGATACTCATGTCATTGAAATATATAAAGCAACACTCTTTTATATTCTATGATCAATGATGCTTTCAATTTCAAATCTTAGCTTTAGAGGCAAGTCCTATACTGAAAACAGAAGCTAGATTCGTTAACATCTGAAATTGTTTGTTATAGCGATTTGGAAGCAAGGGGACTTCAGATACAACTGGAACAGACCATCACGAAAGAGCCGTCTCCTTTCTCCAATATATCAAACAGGTCGACGAGTAAGCTTCGCTCATCCAAACCAAAATCTAGACGATCGCCGTACCCTCATATCGCGGAGAACCCAGAGTATAATCATGGCGAGGTCGAGAGGTCACCACTGGACTTCATGTCGGATCCCGCCACTCAGGAACTTCTCTGTGCTAACAGTGCGCCCCAGGCCGTCCTAGAATGTGGGGAAAAGTTACCAAACATGTACTCGCCTCAGTACACACAAGGACTAATGTCTGATATCTACCAGTTCCAGGCGCAGCAGAGGTACCTAGATGAGAGACTCCAGTACCGTGAGAACGAGGAGGAGAAATTCTATCCAATGAGGAACCTGGAGGCATATCCTGGATATATTCCTCCTCACAATGGACATTGTAGCCCTCGACTCACACACATGGACCACCATGAGCGACAGACTGTGTCACCTCAGTTTGATTATAGACCGTCCGGGCCGTGTTCTCGAAGTAGTTCTCGAGACACAACATTCGGAACTCCTCAGGGATATGCATGTCCTTTTAGCAATAGGTCTGAATCGTCTGCTTCTGATGTTGATGTTGTAAGTGACGAATACGAAAAGCAGCACCAGCCTCGAACTGACACTCTCCAAGTTAAGTTTGATAATATTTTAGAAACAAATAGCTTGAATATAAAAGAGGAGTCGTACAAGTCACCGTCACGGTTGGGTGAACAGACGAAAATAGTGTCTCCTATACGTGATAATCTCCAACAGTCTGTAATCATGCTGCGGCCGTCCCGACCGATGTACCCGTCAGATACCATGTCTATCAGGAGTACGGAGGACTGCTGCCAGTCCGTCATGGAACGTTCTCCAAGCGCTGACAAACTGCCAGGTCAGACAGATTTCACGAAGTGTGCTACTGAGTCTGGACCTGCGGACGACGTATACGTGTCAGACGGCGCCGTGGACAACGACAAAATCATGGATGTTCGAATGATGCACGAGAAAAACTTTTATACACAATGTCTTCGTGCTGCATGCGCTTATGATAATTACAATCAAAATAACCTGAACCCTACAGCGTCAACCTCCAGTCCACGGCCGTACACTGTGGGGCCTCAGGCTGGTTACACCAGCGTTATAGTGGACACTCAGCAATATCACCTCGCTAATGGCTACGTACATTGAGGCCCGGGACATGTATACATTACGTAGCTAATGGTTACGTACACTGAGTCCTGGGACATGTATACATTCCCTAGCTAATGGCTACGTTCACTGAGGCCCGGGACATGTATGCATTACCTAGCTAATGGCTACGTACACTGAGGCCCGGGACATGTATACATTACCTAGCTAATGGCTACGTACACTGAGGCCCGGGATATGTATACATACACGATGGATTCGCAAATATTCAGCTAGTCAGAGCAGGTTCACGTTATTTGCGCGGTATTTTCGTAATTATAGTAACCGGACTGTCATATTTTATACATGGACAAATAACAATAGGAACTGACCTGCAATTCATTGCTTGTGAGATGACCTTCATATTTCTGATGGCAACTTGTCATCATGAACATACATTGTCTTGATAGACAGAAATTAACTACTGATGGTTAAGCTGTAGAACACTTACCTTTATTCAGCAATGCGACATGTTAGGGGGCATGTTTCCTGTCAACCTACAATATTTAACTATCGCTGTATTTTTTTATTTTTTTTGGTGGATATGTTTTCTTATTCATGATGAATACAAATATCTCGAGAAAAGGTATTAACGTTTGAAATATCGAATGTTTCAACTAATTAATTTAGTACTCAGTTTTTAAGCTTATAATCGATGCTTTCAAATTCTAAATAAAATAGTCCTTAATTTATGTAAGCTCATAACAGATGCTTTAAAATTCAAACAAGACCTGATGATATGTAGTAGATATCACCTGAACAGTTGATAGGGGTGTGGATGAGCAGGGTCATGTTTTTTATTTAAATATACGTGCTGTTAGTGTTTCTTTGTTTATCATATCTAGGCATTATCTGGACATCCAAACCGCATCTTTTGAATAATCACAAGCATTTTCACAATTGAACTCATGTAAACTGCAAAGTTCTATGTCGGTATCAGTGATATGTGTACTTTTACTATACAATGTACATCAGCACGCTGGTCGTGATATTAAGATTTCAACTGAAGTTTTTTCAAGTTGATGAATAAGAAAGACGCCAGCTTCAGGGTGAGATGTATCTCCGTTGTTACTCGGAGATGTATCACTGTAGTTGATACCCTTAGTGCTGCCATACACACTTAGTACCTTATATTGGCCAAGCTAATATAAGTGTCTATAACATCCTGTTGTATTTGTTGGTAGGTGTTTGCATAATTTGTTATAGGAATTCATCAATATCACTTATGTGACCATAGAGTGTTAATGAATCAGACTGTTATATAAGTAATCTGAGTTAATGAATAGGAGTAAAATATTTTCATGTTAGTTAAAAAGAAAACCAAACAGCATCACGTTACGTGCAACTTGATTGTGATGCGTTTCTCAGATACCTAGTCTGTGTGATACATTCGTGTTAGGAGTGCTAGAAAAACCTCCAAACGCCTTATTGTTACAATAATCGTGGTATAATTATAAGTGATATATGTTGGGTAATAGCTTGAAAAAGTTGTTTAATTAATGATTAATTAAGCTTTGATTTAAAATAATAACGTTAATTGCATATTTAACAAATTACTTGGGAATGTCATTGTTCCTTTATTGATATTTTATCAGATTAATTATATCGATTTTAACTGTCACCTCAGATATGACGTAATAACCAGATGTAACCTATAAGGTAGAACCTCAACCTGTAGAAACCAGACCCACATCCTCTGTGTGTAGAGGAACTCGTACTTAATCAGAATATTGACGGATTTTCTCCTCGATACGTATACCTAACAATGTAGTCGGGCATGTCTACGCAGTATGGTAGGTAAACCCGTGTATTTACTTGGTGCTTCATGTGTTCGGTAGAAATAAATGCTCTTTTTCGTGATAGTGGTGATCACGTCATCTCATTAGCAGTTCCCTCATGTTTAATGATGATATGATATACAACATTTAATAAATCCCACATTATCCCTGTGCTTTTAATGTGACCTGTAATGTACCATTATAGACTGTAAACAGTTTCTATGTTGGCTATTTATTTAATATTCTGTAACAGTGTTAACATGTCAATTATTTTGTACGTACTCTGTACATGAAATTAAAAACAATTGTTACTTTAAGTATAATTGATGGTGCATGTAGTGACATTGTTTGAGTGAGATGTTTGTGTGAGGTCTAGTGACATTGTGTGTTTGCGGTTTAGTAACATTGGATGTTTGAGGTCTATTTACATTGTATGTTTGAGGTCTAGTGACATTGTATGTTTGAGGTCTAGTTACATTGGATGTTTGAGGTCTATTTACATTGTATGTTTGAGGTCTAGTGACATTGTATGTTTGAGGTCTAGTGACATTGTATGTTTGAGGTCTAGTTACATTGGATGTTTGAGGTCTAGTGCCATTGTATGTTTGAGGTCTAGTTACATTGTATGTTTGAGGTATAGTAACATTGTATGTTTGAGGTCTAGTTTCATTGTATGTTTGAGGTCTAGTAACATTGTATGTTTGAGGTCTAGTTCTATTGTATGTTTGAGGTATAGTAACATTGTATGTTTGAGGTCTAGTTACATTGTATGTTTGAGGTCTAGTTACATTGGATGTTTGAGGTCTAGTTACATTGTATGCTTGAGGTATAATTACATTGTGTGAGGTCTAGTTACATTGTGTGTGTTGTGTGGTCTAGTTACATTGTATGTTTGAGGTATAACTACATTATGTGAGGTCTAGTTACATTGTGTGTGTTGTGTGGTCTAGTTACATTGTATGCTTGAGGTCTAGTTACAATGTATGTTTGAGGTCTAGTGACATTGTATGTTTGAGGTCTAGTTTCATTGTATGTTTGAGGTCTAGTTACATTGGATGTTTGAGGTCTAGTTACATTGTATGCTTGAGGTATAATTACATTG
>JAUMHH010229495.1:0-11760 GCA_032359455.1 Chlamys rubida
TTTTATTACTATCAGATGTTATTAACGTTTAATCTTGAACGAAGTATTCATTTGAGAATTTCTTATATGCTCCGTTTCTTTTTCCCTATATTTCATTGGCGCATTTAACGCAAGTACATTCATTGTAATCATTTTAAAACGCCGCAATTTCGAGACGCCCGCATTATGTGTTTATGACGTTATTATTTTTGACGTCCTAAGTATGTGTACTCAATCTATGACGTCACAAATATATTAAAATCGCCTGAAAGGCCCTAAGATGAGCGAAAGTACTAGCGAGATTTATATTATACAGTTATAGAATGGGTATGTGGGAAATAGCAAATGTATGGTCCCCCGAGGTGAAGAACTATTTCCAGAGGCGGCAAAGCCGCCGAGGGAATTTTTTTTTTCACCAAGGGTGACCATATATTTGCTATTTCCCGAATTACTCATTGTATACATGTTTTATTATAACGAAACAAATTAGGGCAATTTAACAAATGAATTTATTAATTCATTATGATTTCTTTAAACAAATTCAAAGAGAGAACAAATATTACAATTGGAAGTGCTGTATGCATCGTCGTTGATGATATCTTCATTTCTAGCATTCAAGAAGTGTTTTGTAGAGCGTATCTAATGGTTACCATTGATTACCTAGTATATTTATTCCCATCCACATTTTTAAGTTCTGCATAAAACTTGCGTGAACAGACATTAACCTCAGGTCTCTGTGCTTGCTCTGCCCTAATCGTCGACGCCTCCGGCATTCCGTTTGGTTAAATAAGTTTGAAGTAAATTCACTGCAGTCTTAACAACAGCTTTTGTATTTAAGCTATACTATTAGCGTCCAAAATATGCTGTTATTCCTCATCAGTAATTATCAAAACGGCCTACATTGGTGGCCATTTTCGCTGTTGTCGTTTGGTTCTGAATTGTGACGTCAGCTGCGTCACGGAGACGGCCCCGCCTACCGAATATTTTCATTGGTTGAAATTTCATAAGCTCCGCCTACAAATATTCATGAGGGAGTAGTCTTCTTTCTGTCAGGGAGCTCGAGTAGTGCTTTCTTGCAGGGAGTAGTCCTATTTTGGGGAGGGAGTAGCCCTCAGATGGAGAGATTTAAGCGATTTTAGGGAAATAGGACATTTCATCGTATTGTTTTTATATAGGGAAAACTCAGTAGAGGTAATATATATATATATATATAGGATGGTATTTACATGACGTCTGTGCATAGAGATAAAAATGCAGACGGCTGATACAAGGTGACAAGCCCTTGTAAATACTGGAGGGCTGTTCTATTCAGTGCCTTGTATGTGTAAACCAAAATTTTGCTGTCGTGATTTGGATTCTCTGTCTGATATAACACAGAGCAGGGCATTACCATAGTCCAACCGAGAAGTGAATGCACCAAAATCTTGCATGCATCAGCAATTATAAACTGCCGGATACAGCCATTGTTCCTGATGTGGTTGTAACAGGTTTTGCCAATACGTTCACTTGTTTCTCCACGTTTAGTGTACTTTCAAAGTATACCCATCATGTTTTAAACAGCTGGAACAGTCTCAATAGTTCTGGCACCGACCTTGAGCTGGAAAGCCAATGCTTGCTGACACTTCAGGAAAAAGGCGACTAGTTCCGTCTTTTCCTGAATAAGCTCTAGCCTTTAGGCGTTCATCCATGTACTGATGTCTGTCAGACAAGATTCGATATTTTCTAATATGACATCCCTACTGCCCTCGGGTTTGATGACCATGCAAATTTGTGTGTCATCAGCATACCAATGATAGCGAAGGCTATGGCGACGACAAATCTCTCCGATCGGGCAATAGTTTCGTAGTCCTAACACTGACCCTTGAGGAACCCAAAAATCTAGTGTTTTGTCGTGTAAGGTGATAGACTCACTGATAACACACTGTCGGCGTTCACTCAGATATGACTGTATCCATCATAGTCCGTCACCAGTCACTCCATCAGCGTACTCTAGACGTGTGTAAAGCCATAGTCGATGACGTCAAATGCAGCCGACAAGTCTAGCCTGACAGGCACCTCTCTGTGTTTGTTATCCATTGCAGCAGCTACGTCATTATGTTCACTTAGGAGGGCCGTCTCAGTAGAGTTTTACATGCGGTAGGCCGATTGCAGTTTGTCATGGAGACTGATGGCATGGAGATGAATCACTTAACGCCGGGACACAATCTTCTCCACGATTCTAGACAGAAAAGGTAGATTTGATATCGAGCGGCATTTCTTCAACCCCTCTTTGTCTATTCCAGGCTTCTTCAGCGGTGGTCTATTGTGTGCCTTCTTGATACTCAATGGAACCTTTGACTTAGCCAATGCTTTGTTCATGATTTACGTAATCAAAGGAAGCAATGCTTCAAGAATTGCTCTCATAGGTCTGTGGGAGACGGATCAAGCTCACAGGACTTCAATTGCAAAGTCAATACAAAAGTATTCCATTAAGATTTCAAAATATTGCGGAACTTGTTATTTCACAGGGTCAAATTCAACGGTTTTGTTACAGGAACGAATTCGCGAGGGTTAAATTTAAGGTCACGCCGTTAATATTCGATTTCCCAAACTATTTATGTTTATCCAATAGATGACTGGTTTGAAATATCATTTGACCATCTTATCAGATATTCAGTTTAATTGTCACACAAGCTTCGTGTTTAAAATAGTTAGTTAAAAAATATTAAATTGATGTTCGATGATGATTAAAGCTCTGTATGTCACATTCATATGTAAGCTGTTCTATCACCTTTTGGTCGTTGACAAGGTTGGTGTTGCCTTAATCCTTTGAAAGGTCATCTGGCTAAACTGTATTTCAAATCCACTTGCTATGCCCCCAATAGCTAAACTCCAGAACGACTGACGTAAAGTTGGATCCGGATCAAAGCTAAGACACAAAACAAAACAATTCAAATTTTAAATGGTTGACGTAGTTTTTTGTGACTGGATAGTTGTGACGGAGTATTAATTTTATGATGTACATTGAATGTATGCTACAAAACTGAAAATACTTGTGGCCTCTTCTTTCGCAGTTTCACTTTTATAAAATATTTGTTTGATACAAATATCCAGATCAATGACTGTTCTAGTTTCAAAAGTTCCACTGCGACCAAGAAAAATTGCGAATGTATTTACGAAGCAAAATTCTCATAATATGCATTATAATCTGATATGTATGAAATTCGTTTCATAAAAAAACCCAATATGGAATAGGAGCACATTTGAGATGAATAGCTTTAGATTCACCAAAATTCGGTAAAATAAGGACAATTAAAATAAAATAAATAAATATGATACATAGACAAAATAAAAATAAAAATAGAAAAATAATTAAATATCTAAAATATTAAAATTCTTTCATAATGAATGCTAAAATACATTCACTGACTTTACAACAAAACTTCAACACATTTATCCTACAGATCTATGTGTTGATCTGATACCCGATGTTACCATTTTCACATGAGATCAAACTCTTTTAATGTTCACTTGGATAGAAGATGACTCCTTTCAAAGAAGATGTTTAGCTTTTCCGT
Organism: Chlamys rubida; assembly: GCA_032359455.1. Taxonomy (NCBI): domain Eukaryota; kingdom Metazoa; phylum Mollusca; class Bivalvia; order Pectinida; family Pectinidae; genus Chlamys; species Chlamys rubida. The sequence continues at coordinate 3,537 of JAUMHH010229495.1, forward strand.
AACAACGCCAAAATGAAAGAGTAAGTAGGACGAATAACAAAGACAGAAAAGTGTTGAAAAGCAACATTTGGATTTGACTCTATATAAATCTCCTAAAACAGACATGACAGAAAAATCCCCCACATTAGTCGCCTTATACGTTACCAAGAAGAAGTGTACGGCAGTTCTTTCCCTAAGAATACTCGACTATAGCCTACAGGTTAAAGCTAACGATGCACGAAGTTATCCTATAAACATTCCTTCTATTACACTGAATTGTGCTTTGATAGGTCGCATGGTGTTACATTTTAATATCGGAATAAATTGTCTCTTATAATAAAAAGAAATACTAAAACATTTATAGATAAACATGATATTAAATTGCTGTCCCGTGAATACCATGTATATTTAACAAGCGCGACAGAATAGTACTTACAAGTAAACCTATTGCAGTACTCCAGTTGCCACGCCCATAACATATATATCGGCATACATTTCACATTGTTTATTTATTACATATTTGTCCCTAACAATCAGGTGTTCCTAGCATTTTATACTCAATGGTAAAAACAGTAATACATAGCCCAGCTGGGCTGCATATCAAGTGATGACACAGACTAAAAGTCGTAGTTTTCTCGTAGCAGATGTAACGATTCCAGATTATTTGATACAGCGAAATGATGATTTTCTTTTTGAAAAATGAAAAGAAAATAAGGAGCATTTTGGTCAAAGAGTTTCTGATATATACAACACGAAGTGTCATACTCTTGACTTTGTAACATAAAATCCTGAATGTACACATTGTCATATGGTGTAGTAAATGTCTGCTTTGTCTCATACATCTGTAATCCGAAAAGTCTTTAACAGTCGAGAAATTGTCATATAGTGCAGTAAAGATTTGCTTTGCCTCAGGATTAAACAAGTTACAGTTTCATAATTTCATATATGTAGTTACTATAGACACAATGATTGGAATATTACCAAATGAATAGGTATCTTGTTAAGATCACTGTGTCTCTCTGGTAATACTTTCTTTATGAAAAAAGAATACTTTTGTACTTACTTTAGCAGGTTGATCCGTCCTTTCTCTGATATTATGGCCCACGTTTTAGCTATTCCGCCTGTTTCCATTGTACCCTTATATCATGAAATGTCAACATCTACTACAGTTTCAAGATATATCAGTTGTTGACGATTTCTACGTCACATGTTATATCACAGTTATGTCGTGGTACTTCGAGAACATCTTTTATTTGCTGATGAACTTCTTGTTATCTTAATGTTACAAACATAATATATATGAAACAGCAACATAAAAATCAAACAATAATCTGTATTGAAAATTTTCCAAATTATCGATTATTCTAAAATGATGTTTGTTTTTAGTGCCTTCCCAGTCTTGTTTATTGATAACAATTGCTATGGACAGCTACCCATGTGCATGTGTGACTCATCAATCATAGCGGTATATTTTTAGAACATGTCGGCCAAAAGGTTCTGCGATGCATGACAGGTCAGTGATCAGAGGAATCTCTGTACCGTAATTGGCTGTGACACAATACCGTTTCGCAGTCCAGTGTATATTGGGTAATTCCCTCCATTATTTCTTTAATTACTTTCCTTTATGTAGATACGTGAGGTTTTAATCGTTTTATGGGAAAATACCGATAAACATCAGAGGGGGTATTTATGAATTACTTCGTCTGATTTGATATTTTGTCCATCATGGTAATCATATTGAAGATTTTAACATACTAAAGATTTAACTAGGCAGAATTCTCAACTGAAGAAGGGTTTTGAGTAAAAACTTGATATAATTCTTAAATAGCAACCGGTTATATCGGACAATATTGCAAATGGTTGGGAGTGACAGAAAGGTATGACATCACTATATTTATTACCTTAATTAGAATTGCGAACATGCCACCAAACATGAAGAAGGCTTGAAACACATCAGTCCAGACAACAGCTTTGAAACCACCCTAAAGTGCATAGGAAGTTTTCGATAATCATAATGTAATATAATATATCTAACGATTATCCGTTTAATAACACCAATATTTCACGACCATTTTATTTTGTCATTCTAATGTTTTCCAAATAGCAAAGGGAGAGTACAAAGGTTGCGATATACATGTATGGTATTCAACAGGATATTTTTTAATATTAATTCTACATTTAAACTAAAAACGTAATGCAATAATGGCATATAGTAAAACGCGCTGAGAGCATATACAATCTGGTGACGTTGTTGGCGATTGTCCTTTGGCTGTTATTGAAATAAGTTTGATATTTTCCTAAAGTGTTGCTTCTCAGAATCTGAGAATAAATTACAGATATATTAGAAATATATTATTACTTGAAACAGGCTAGCAGCTCTCTATTGGTTGTATTTTTCACACTAGCGAATATAAGATCACATAAGGGTACGAAAACAGGGAATAGACGATCATTAAGAACCAAATATGTATTAACAATAAATGTGTTATGTTTAAATTCTATTCTTTCCATGACGACGCGTAACTATCACTTCTGACATGTGGCTCCCTTTCTCTCTCTCTCTCTCTCTCTCTCAAACAAAAAACAAAAACAAACGAAGTTAGAGTAATACATGTACATCACTTACGATGATTGTGTAGACCACCACTACACCCATCAATGTGACTATTGAGATCCATACGGGAATTCCAGCCACTAAAAGATGAAACATTTATTACATACGGTATCACATATAATCATCTGAGGAGGAAATATAATTAAATAATGCATGTAATTAGTTATATGTATCCATATGAACAAATCGATATGAGGATTTTAACCCATCTATATGCAAATAATATTTGACACTATCCTTACCTACTTCCAAAGTAACAGCCGGTACAAACACGACATTACCAAGATAGTTTGTCTGTTGAAATTGAACAAAAAAGATATAATGTATTAATATTTTCATATTAGTTTTAAGGTTAATATGTATAATTCAATTTTAATTTTGCAGGAAACACGGCTCGACCAACTTAAGGGGTAATATTAGGTTTGAAATCACATGTGATATGCCAATATAAAGTTGCCGGAAACTCGCGATGAAGAAATAAATGATTATGGAAACGTGTGGCGTGTTCACATGTATTGCGGAAAAGTAAGTTGTGGTAAGGGAAATTTGTAATGAGAGCACAGGTGACGAGGTAAACAGTAGAGGATGGAAACATATGTAATGAGAGAAACCTTTGATAAGTATCTGCTGAGTGAAAGAAACGAGGATGGAAACATATTTTAGGAAGCAGGTCTCCTAAGGGAAACAAGGTGCAAGTGGGGAAGGAAAAAAATAATTGAATCAGTTTTTAGTTGTGTTTCTTATTTTTCCTATTTATAATTTCGGTATTGTAATGTTATACATGATTGAAGACGAGGCCACACTGCGTTTGATCTTTTGTTTCATACACTGTTTTCTGTGTTTTATTGTAGAGATATGTATGAGTCATAAGATTCCCCCCGCCAACTCCTTTCCTAAGCACAATGTTTCGCCTCCGGTTTGTTTGATAATTTGTCTTTTGTGTAGATTTCTCCTTGTTTATTATTTCTTACAAGGAAACCCTTCTATTTTTTGAAAGATTACTTTTTTGTAAGAAAAAGAAATAAAATAGTCCAGATAAAGTAGTGGGGCTATGTTCTTGTTACATTTAAAAGTGTCAAACATGTTAGCATTTAATCTTATAAATGCTTTATCCGTTTTCATAAATACCATATTGCTGCATAGTCTCTGTAGAATAGACTAGGGATAAAACAATTACTATTTATTTCCTTTCCATTTTCGTCTTAGTGTTAACTTAACTTTTTCCACATCATAATTAAATCAACAAGTCTTATATAACAATTTTAAGAAAAAATAGAATTATCGACAAAGTAACAATTTACGTGAAAAAAGACATGAAATAAAACTTACATATGCCAGTAACCGAATTATGGTAGAAAACAATCTCAGTCCATGGGAATTGTACCTAAGCTCGAAATACTGTAACGACAAAATCATTATATATATGTTGTAAATGATAAAGAATATGTTATAAGTGCTAAAATGAACCTATCAGACGATATAGAGAACACAATTCATTTTCTAACATAGATTCGGGCTTTCCAGTTTGGACACTAGTACATATTGGCTGATTGACAAGTCTGATAAGTAAATAAATCATTCTCATATTTGAAATTAAATAGAAGTCCCCAGATAAAATTTGTATAACCTAACATACGTTCTATATTTTCCCGTGTGATAAGCGTTAATTTTTATTTAATTAAGTAATATTCCGGAATTTTTGACATGTAGTTTAAGTGAAACAGTCTACTGAAGCTCCTGTAACACACATTCTATTGTAAACGAAACTCACATCATCTAATGCTGGCTGATAGGTAATACAATCATGTAACCCAGCATGTAGTAAGAAAATTAAATATAATTACCTGTATCAAGCTGGTAATATTAAGCTTCCTCTGCGCTGGGATGATCAGATGCATCGTCAGCATATTTGATACGAACAATGATATAATTGATATATACCATTGCATGCCATACATATATACTTCTGCGGGAATTGACAACATCATTATTCCAGATTCAATAGATACCATCATTGACAATGCAACTGGAAATATTGCCATATTTCCATCCCCTAATAAAAAGTAGCGCGTGGTTTTCTTCTTGGAGTCTCGTATAGAGTAGAATAAACCGATTCCCAGAGATAAAACCAGTGTTATGATGAATATGACGTAATCCTCCCATTTCATAAATGCCATTTTTATTATAGTAGAAGATGCAGCGACAGCAGATTGGCTTCAACGAATTATGAAAATAAATAAAACAAAATCAAATGAAAAAAACCCATATATATCTAAACATAAAAATGATAAAAGAGTAAGATACATCTTAAAATGTTTCAACCGCATTGTAAAATGCTGTAAATGTACTCATTAAAAGGTTAATACTTTATGTAAATAAGGCATTATACAATGTATGCTTTCTGAATATCACAACCGTTTTGAGGGGTACAAATTTCGTATTTTAAATCTCGAAAAACATTTGTAGAGTTTAAATTTCGAGTGATATTATTATTAGTAATTCATTGTTGCCGACTCTCTTTCAGAAGCGTAAAGGTTTCCTAGAATTTATATTTTGGGATTTTTCCAGGGCCGAAAAAGTATAGCAGAAATATAATCCTCGTGAAACATAAGTGTTATTATTATAGTGTACTGTAAAATCTTGAAGATTGGGAAATAGTACTGTCGTAGTATTTCTCCATTCTACCCAAACTCATTGAATATAAACGACTGGAAATTGGCATCTGTCCAATTTGAATGGTGTGATATACAATTTGATACATGGATTAAGATGCTAGGTTAAACGGTTACCACTATATGCAGGTAGCAAATAAATGCAGTTAAAACAAATATATCACACTGTCAACACACAGGCAGAATAACCAAATTGAGTAGGTAAAGACGAAAACAGGAAGATACTACATATTTACCATTGATATCGCTAAAATGACACAATATAAAACGTACCTGGAGATAGCTGCTTACTCTTAGTGAGTGCTGTAAATGTGGAGGAGAGGTCGGTATTGTATATCAAAAGAGATAATAACACAGATGTTGAATCTAAAGTTCACATCCAAAAGAGTTTACGATCACTATAATGTCGATGAATTGATAGTTTTATGGGAAAAAACGTATACTGTACGTATGTCGATAAAATTTAATGACATTGAAAATGTTGTTTGATAAAAGGTTTTTTTACATTAAAACGACAATGCAAATATAAAATAATGTTTTCAATTTGCTGATATCGCAACACAGGCTGTGTCATAATTATATGATAAGGGTGCAAAACAAATAAGATGATAAACGTGTGTCAAAAACCTTTTTTTAAATACAGTTATTTTATTTATTAATGTATTTTTCCATACACATTAACACATCAATATAAAAGGTTATATAAACCTTTTACATGGCACTGAAATAAAAGTTAAGTAACACACGAAGTGAAGTTTACAGACTGGCGATGTTATTATGTACAGGAAATGTAATGTACAGAGCTAAATAACCACATGACCTTTATCCCAAATGTTTGCATTTATATATACATGTATAGTTAATTGTGCGTCTTTTTCTATGGTTGACATAACATATCACAGAGTGTCGCAGTAACTTACAATGATTAGAAATGTAGAGTACAATCTGACAATACCTTCCAATACCTGTAGCATACACATTAAAACGTAGTACACGAACTGATGATAGCTGCTTACTTTGTAAAATTTGACAATAACGACTTTCTACTGTACGCATACATACTAAAACGTAATATAAAACTGACAATACTTGTTCATCACTGTTAGCCAACATACAAACAAAAAATATACGATTGATCATATGTTCTTACTACTATCAGCATACATACTAAAACGTAATATGAAATCGATAATACCTATTTACCACTGTTAGCATACATACAAAAACGTAAAATAAAATTGACATAACTTTCTCACAACTGTTAGTTTACATACTAAAACGTGAAATAAAATTGCTAATACCTACTTACCACAGTGAGCATATATACTAAAATGTGATATAAAATTGATAATAACTACTTACCACTATTAGCATACATACTAAAACGTAATATAAAAATGATAATAACTACTTACCACTGTTAGCATACATACAAAAACGTAATATGAAATCGATAATACCTACTTACTACAGTGAGCATATATACTAAAATGTGATATAAAATGGATAATACCTACTTACCACAGTGAGCATATATACTTAAATGTGATATAAAATGGATAAAACCTACTTACCACAGTGAGCATACATACTAAAACGTATTATAAAATGGATAATACCTACTTACCACAGTGAGCATACATACTAAAACGTAATATAAAATTGATAATACCTACTTACCACAGTGAGCATACTCACTAAAATGTGATATAAAATAGATAAAACCTACTTACCACTGTTAGCATACATACTAAAACTTAATATAGATACCCGACCAGGAACATCGGCTGTATTCGGCAGTTTATAACTGAAAATGCATGCACGATTTAGGTGCATTCACTTGTTAATGCTCGGTTGGATTATGGTAACGCCCTGCTCTGTGGTATATCTGACAAACTAACTAGTCGTCTGCTGAGGGTCCAGAACACTGCAGCACGGCTGGTTACTCGTACTCGAAAGAGAGAGCACATCACACCTGTGCTATATTAGCAGCGTATATGTACATAAAGAGGTATGACCTTTGACCTACTAACCTTGACCTTTTGACGGTCCATTAATTTCACGGTCCCTAATTTCACGGTTCATTGATTTTGTGGTCCATTAATTTTATTGATTTTTGTCACTTGAAGGAGCACTTAATTTATTTTATTGATTTTTATTAATTGATTTTTGGGACGTGAAGGAGCACACAGGTGTTCCTTGGTCCCCACTGGCGCAGGTGTTCCTTGGTACCCATTTGTCCAAGAATGCGGTCACTGGAGGGAGGAGGGCAGAGTGCCTCAGGCCAATATTGGCAGTTCCTTTTTGTCTAAGAATCACGATCACTGGAGTGGGGAGAGTGCCCCATTTAGGATGTGAAGAAATGTTGATAAAAATATAACATTTGACTTTCAGTTAATTAAGTTGACTTGACCCTATTGATTTCAATAAATTAAACCGTTGACCAATCAACCCATGATGTTATATTGCTATGGTGATACGAACGATATAACAAGCTAGCATGTACCAATCAAATGTTATTTTAGATAATGATAAAACTGTGAACACAAACATCCACACCCCATCTTACTAAAAAACAAGTTGAACCAAAACTTCCAGATTTGAATTCACCACAAATTACAGCTCAAAGATAACTGATCAAGAATTTCACTGAGAAATTGAGTTAACATAGATTAAATTAAATGTTTGTTTAATTCCTTTCAATCGAATGCCCGTGGAGTTTGTATTATGATTAACAATAACTTTGAGATTGAAATTCATGATAAGAAAGATGATGGTGTAGGAAATATGTTAGCTGTCGATATAACCATTGAAAAAAGTAGAATTACACTTGTAAATATCAAAATAATGATAAACCAGATTTCTATGAAAATGTAAGCAACACAATCAAAGATTTTAACAATGCAGAATGTATCATATGTGGTGACTTTAATCTTGTTCTTAATCCTGCAATAGACAC
>JAUMHH010229506.1:0-11759 GCA_032359455.1 Chlamys rubida
CTTTCCCGACCTTTGGGGTAAGACAGTAAAAATCCCAACCCAAGGGGAAAGATTTTTAATGTCTAGCCTGAGGCTCAGTTACAGGTAATATTTTTTTTCTCGCACATTTGAGTTCGCCAAACTTCTCAGTTTTGCTATATATACTACCTGTATCCCTCCCGGGGGCCTCACAAAAATGTGGCCTCTTCACTCTAAAGCTACGTTTGAACGCTTTCGCGCAAACAACGTAGTTCGTGCTTACAAGGCAGAAATCATATTTCACAGTGTATATTACATTTATTTACAACATTAGGATTTTAAAAATATCAAAACGATACAGAATTAAAAAAAAAAATACGAGTGTATCACGCTGTGTGAAAATTCCGCAAAATATCGCTTAGAGGTGCCAGACAGGTCGCACGAGATAAAAAAGAACTAGAACTGGGTATCACGTGGGATATTCCTTTCTTAGGTGCGAGAAAACTTTATTTTTACTTTTTTCATCGACAAAATATTTATTCATTTAATTTTTGTAATATTTGCTTCATTCGTAGTATGTTATGTGTCTGTAGTTATCGGGAATCAGCGACATAGTAGCCCGGACTGAATAAGGAATAATTATCGTTCAACGTGCATACAATACTTTACTAATTTACGTACCAGTTGTAATAAAACAAGACATTGCCATGTTACTGAATTAATGCTAGTTTTACTGCACCATTTCGGCCATTTGTCCTCAGTAGGAAGTGGTCAAAGCAGCGAATTCCAGATGTAAACCTATTCTGTAACATCTCTTTAGAAATACAGCAAAAGGGAGAGCTGCTTATCAACCCTCTAAACTGAATAACTTCTACTGAAAAAATATCTAAAATAATTCATTGGTTACATTGTGACATTATTTTAATTAGGTAAACAAATTGTTTGTTTAATGTAGGTTTATATAGAGAACAATGAAAAAACCCAGTTGTTTTCTAATAAACCATATTTTTAAAGTGTCCCTTATCTCTTGATTTTTATTCATTAGATTTTTACTTGTCGGTTAGAAAATATTCGATCATTTTTCGATAGTTGGAAAAAGACGAATTATTCAACAACATCATATTGAAGAAAAGTGGAAAAGTGTGTACAGTGATTAACACAGCAAATTAATTCAATAGTCCATGCACATCCGAGTAGGTCCTCCCGAAACCTTTTATAACTATCAGAAAATAAAAGTTGGTATCTAGGTCAAACAGACACACAGATGTACATGTATGTAGTGCGTGGGTTATAAGCTACAGATTGGTCTTGTTTGATGCATGTGGATATACTATTGTTTTCTCTTTTAGGTGTAAGCAGACTAAAACAGCATAGTGTTCTTGTAAGTAAAATATGGATGGAAAAATCACATTTTGCCCTGCAAAATACTAATATACAGGTGTATGTATTTTTGATTTTATTGTTTTTAAAGGGCGGGGCGAACTACATAGCAGGAAGTTGATTTTACTGTTGTATCTGATGTCTGTGACATATGTATTATTTCTTTTTTCTGATGTAAATACAGAAGATTTTTTAACATTTTGAAACAGATTTCTAACTCACAAAAATATATAATACATCAGAGTTGATATGACCTCGAATTTCAATTATATTGCAATTAATGTTTACAACATAAAACTGGAATAAATCAGAATGAAAGAAAGAATGATACATTTGTTGGCTGAAGAGCATCAGAGAAGAAATGCAAGGGCAGGATGAATAAGGAGAAGAAGCTGACCTCGTATTCGAAACCACAATATATGTTGTAAGAGGGCCGGTGACCCCTTACCTTTTCAACCCCGATATCCCTCCAAAATGGAATTAAAAATTAATTTGAACCCATAAAATGGAAATGATGGGGATGTGGGATTGGCGTTACTGGACGGAACCGCGAGTTTCCCCTTACATGTAAACCATCAAGAGAGGAGTCCCACAATGTAAGTCGACATCTGTTAGGCAAACACTGATATCATGCATAGGTAGCCATGGCCATGGTGGGCTAGACTGGCCACCGTCTCTAGAATATTAAATAATTAAGATTTTTTTTTAACTCTAATAATTTTGATCACTTGGATGTCTGATTCTCCTAAGTTCTAAACTAGGGGGAGATAAGCTAGTAGTAAAATGCAGCTGAGAAATTCTTCATAAAAACTTAGGGGCTGGTAGCCAGTCTAGGTCTCTAGTGGAGGATGTGATTTCATTTTGATTTAAAATAAATTTACATGTTGGGTGATGTTGATGAGGCAGACGCCCCTTATCCTTCCGGAGCACCTGGTCGTATACTCCTTGTACTTATAAAGATTCCGTATCATACTTTGTTCATACTTTGAATGCCGAAGTCTCAACAATTTAGGGTTTAAGTTACGGGTTTCCTAACGCTGATTTAATTTATTAATTTGTATTTATTTACCTTTTTGTTTTACGTATGAGAAGATGCAATAAGACACAGAGAATGTTAATGATATTTAACAGGCCATGCCATGTCGGTGACAGGGTGTGACTAGACGGTTACATCTAATGTGTAGGTAGCTGTGGAACATGTCATGGGTATCCTCTTTTTCCAAAAAAATAAAATAGAATCAAGTTCGACTTTCCTATCTTTAAAATATTGTCACAGAAGTTTGTTTAGGAATCATGGTAAGAATCAGGTAAAAACAATGAATTATATTAGTTAAAATAAATGTTGAAAATCTAAGAAAGATGCGCAAACAACTAAGCAGATTTGGCATCAGTTGATCATCTCGTAAAGATAATGTACTGCTTATATTACGTGTTTTTATTATCAGATGCATCATCCATATACGGTATATATGAAAATATATATTGTGTGTTATGTTTGGTAGCATGTCCTGAAGATAGACTAAACTACAATATCATATACAGCGTATTATCTTTTATCATGAAAACATTCGTTTTCAGTTTCACAGATCACTGTTCGTTTTATCGTATACTGTGATTTTCCTTGTTTTTCGCGTTGAGGAAATAAGTGCAAGAATATTCACACACGAATAAGTATATAACGATTTTAAAAATTATAGATATATGCACGTTATATACAGATTTCAGAACCGTTGCTGACGCGAAAATTTCTGCAAAGCGATTTGTCACCGTGAAAGGGTCACAACGCGAATATATCCATCCACCAGATCATCCGCTTTTACAGTATCTATTTTTCATAATAAGATCAATTAAGTATGACTATAAGAAGATTTCTTTTTTTCAATTGTTTAAATTCTTCAGCAATAGTTGGGATAGGGATTGCCAGGGTTGAAGGGCCCTGGGTTCAATCCCCGAACACTGATTGCCCTCAGCGTAGGAGCGTTTTCGTTCGCCATGCATAATGTACCTCTTTCACTCAATTTTTACTTTTATTTTTTTTGTTAAATTACATATATACGACCATTCACACCTCTCTTTCTTTTTCCGTCATGTATATTTACTTTCATTATTTCATACTCACTTATAAATTATTCGCATCATCATCATCATCATCATCATCATAGTAGTACTTGGCGTTATGAATGTGTCTTTTGCGTTTATTAGTGCTACGTAGATAATAAAAAAATTACATATCTATTGTATTTCATTTAGTGATACCTGTTTTAATGCCTACATGTATACCAAGCAGCTGACTCAAAACACCCTGACTCTAATTTTGTGCCTGATTGTTTTCGTATGTACAATGTCTGTCATTATTAGTGTTTTCTACATATCATATGTATCTTGTCTAGAAAAAGGTCGCTCTTTAAAACCTCTGTAACTGTACCGCTTCTATTACTCCGACTGTTCTATACCCCCTCCTGTTATGTAGGTATTGACGTACTGACAGTATATATAGCGAAAACACGACTCTCCAACAACGAGCGCACGGCGGCAAGTGTTCTTGGGTTTAAAGTGTACCTATTTTCAATAACAGAATAACAGTATTGCGTCCAAGGAGAAACTCTTTACCACGTTCGAATACCTCGTTCTCAGCAGAACATTAGGAACCACACTGAAGCCGGTTAACTTAGTTCTGGTCGAGACGGTTCCCGTGGGCAAGACAATGACTTGATGGTGTCCCGTAAATGCGCGCGCAATTCCGGTACCTGCCAGTTGGCAAAAATTCTCAGTCCAAGCAGCACGCAAGATGGCGACCCATGTAGAGGAAGGATGAAAATAGTGTAATGATATAATAGTGTAATAATATAATAGTGTAATAATATAATACATTCGGATAATAGAACCCTGACGAAGTAAACGCAACAATTGGCTCGCAATCATGAACTCAGCCGACACATTACAATAGCACATTTTCGATCATTTCCGGAGAAACTATGCGGTTGCCGGAAAGACCAGAAGACGGCGAATTGCAGATTATTAAATACCTCGTTCTAAGCAGACCTATGCGCTTTACTCACACTATAACATAGTACACCCCTTTCTTAGTAGAACATGTTACTTTGATCATTCGAGTGAAACATCTTACATATTGCGTATTGAAATCATAACATGTTCTACTCCGTTCTCAGCTGAACAGTATACCCCCATCTTTGAAAAGCATCCTAATCGCGGACTTAACTGTACAATTAAGACTATGATTTATATAACTACCGAGAGGAATATGGTTTGACGAGACAAAAAAAACAAATGTGACTGTTGAACGATTGGTCACCTTTACAAGAGTACACATAATATATAGCTAGTATGGAATGGTGACTACATGTGATGACAATGTGACGAGGGTGATCAGGATTACAGGGTACAAATAACGTAAACGAGGACAGGAGCGGGGGACAAGGTGACAGAATGAGAGAGGTCACGTGTAATTATGTAATTACCATTACCTTATTTAAACTAACTACGGGAAGAGGTGATTTTTTTTTGTATCATATATCGCACTGTTTAACACTTATCATGGTCCTAAATTACCTCTTCCACTTAATACTGTAACTAAATAACCGATTTGGTTTGGTTTAGTATTGTTTAACGTCCTATCAACAGCTTTGGTCATTTAGGGACGGCTAAATAACCGAATCCTTACAAGTTCTTGGCTCTTTGCACTGTTGCTATGGGCGACTACATGTCACTGCCTTTTACTGTTCATGCTTGTGTCTCCAAATTCTTTCTTTTTCAAACTGTTGCCATGGTTATATAAATGGTTTTCTGTGCGGTTGTTAGGAGTGCCTGTAAGTCTGTAGCCTGTTGTGATGTTGCTTTATACAAGCAGCACGCCTGTTATCATGCGGTTGTCAGGGATACAAATACAGGTCATGGACCATGGACACACAGAGGTCAGTGGGTTATTGTGCTGTTACCATGGACACACAGAGGTCAGGGGGTTATTGTGCTGTTACCATGGACACACAGAGGTCAGTGGTTTATTGTACTGTTACCATGGACACACACACGTCAGTGGTTTATTGTACTTTTACCATGGACACACACACGTCAGTGGTTTATTGTACTGTTACCATGGACACACAGACGTCAGTGGTTTATTGTACTGTTACCATGGACACACACAAGTCAGTGGTTTATTGTACTGTTACCATGGACACACAGAGGTCAGTGGTTTATTGTGCTGTTACCATGGACACACAGAGGTCAGTGGCTTATTGTACTGTTACCATGGACACACAGAGGTCAGTGGCTTATTGCACTGTTACCATGGACACACACACAGGTCATCGGCTTATTGTACTGTTACCATGGACACACAGAGGGCAGTGGGTTAATGCACTGTTGTAATGGATACATATACACGTTAGTGTAAAAAGTTCGATTTCCATGGAAACATAACATTAAGGACAGCAGCCTGTGGAGCTGTTCGTAAAATACAAATGTGTGTAATTCATCTAGGTTAGCAAGCGTGGAATTAACTGAAGACTTACAAATAAAACTTGGTATAATTCAAACGACATTACTGTGTCTGATGCTCTTTATGCTGGAGTTTTACCGAGCTAAATTAATCGGCTCTGGAAATACCGTACACGTGAACCCTATCAGTCAGGAAGTAACGAAAACAAATCGGATGAGTGGAAAGTTAACATTATTAAGAATTGTGTTTCGTGTCTTCATTTGCCAGTAAATATAAGTACCACTACGTGAACGACGTCCGACCCAGACAACCATTACAGAGCTGGCACAGTAAATCTAGAACGCTCCAGTGTTATGTATGTATCATAAATGATATATATATATGATTGCCATTCAAAACAACAGATTTAGTATAAACTCAAGTCTATTGGAACTTACTCCTGAACCTTGTTTGTATTTTATGAAATTTTACAATCGATAAAATAACGTTTATCTGGTTATATACGCTAATCTAACGTGGAATCTAAATGTTCTGTTTAAAGTAAATATTTATAACCGGACAGGTGCGTGTCGTCTTTAGAACGTAAATCGTTGTTTGTTTTACTTCTAATAAAAATGTTATCATAACTTATCCGTAAGTTTTCTATTGTTGACCGGGGTCCTAAACAACACTTAGACCTCTGTAGCGTCATCGACTGCGTCAACACAGGAGGAACGCAGCGGATTATAAATAATACTCTTAATATTCTGACAAATTTAAATCCCGGGGCACGGGGCATTTTATTTTTGTTTGCTCTTATAAACATTATTTTTATGGGGGAAACGTTTTCTGTAGTATTGAAAGATAGACAGTACTTAGTGTCATCGTTTGTAATTTGAATCCGTTAAAATAACGCAATAGTCAACTAAACATTGACGCCGACGGAAAAGTGATTAGCTGACCGGATGTCGGGTAAGTGTAAAAGAAAACATCAATACACTATCCTCTTGTAGTATGAATATTGTACAGTACCGGACAATACGTGTCTTCTATATTGACCACTAAACGTTAGCTAACATCATGTAAGCCACGTGGGCAACATTAGGCCTACAAATCGGTTTATAAATAACGTGGGTTCTTGTTAACCCATAATTCCGTTAAAAATACGGACAAAACGTGTATCCGCGGGTGTAATATATAAAATCGGTTAGGCTTCCGTGACGTGAATCGGCGTGGGGAAAAACGTCTGTAATACAGTAATTGGCCCCAGTGCGATTTACGGCCGTATAAAGTGTATAACAGGACGATTTGTATTTCACTGTAACTGTTGACCCGCCAGTCCGCATTATCTGGCCATGTCAATATCTCTCTATATGTTACAGGTGTATTTTATACAGCCGGTAAATTATAATAATATTGACAGGAGACAGCTCGACCTGCCCGTGTCAATGTAGTAACGACCTGAGTGCACCTGTCCTCAGCCTTACATGCAACTTGACTCCTTTACCGACTCTAACGTACAGCAAAACCTCGATATAGCGTATAACGCCTTCCGATGGACTTGTCACCTCGCTTACTGCCGAACGTCAGTCAAAGCAAAACCTCGATATAATGTATAACGCCTTCCGATGTTTGCCTCGCTTACTGCCGAACGTCAGTCAAAGCAAAACCTCGATATAATGTATAACGCCTTCCGATGTATTTGTCACCTCGCTTACTGCCGAACGTCAGTCAAGGTCCCATTTTCCTTTTTTTCTGATCAGATCACATGTATAAACATTTCCCTCGATGCATCGCTAGACACTGTTATAACGCCAAAAGTGCAATGGACAATTTATGGCAGTGTAGAGAGGGTTTACAGTATAGACAAGACATCTATAAGAGGATTTAAACAAGCTCCCAAAGTCTGTGTGATTTGTATTAGAGAAGATTCATTGTGTATTATAACATATAGATTGGAATGGAAACGAAACGGAAATGGTTTTATCACGCTAATGACAACTTCTGTCAAACATCGACAATAAATGGATTTCTGTCTTCGCTAGGAATGTATGTCGTTCTAGCATTGTTCGATTATTTCGAATTCATTGTGGACCAACATATCAAGTCAATCTCCAATAGTCGGCACGAAGAACGGTACTAGTGCTAAGCGGCTAACATTTCCTGGCCGATTTTCCGTTTAATGACACGGAGTTCTTTTTATGCTATTTGTTTTATGTAAAATGGATGGAAGCAAACCCATGCATTGTACCGTTAGTCAGAACTGCTATTTAAATAGGGATTGAACGGCGTTATTTTAATTTTCATGCCGGTATAAACGCAAATCGGTTACATCCATATCGCATGAAGCCTGCTATCCATATATTTACAATTTCACTATAGAACAACTGTTTAATTTATTTTTTTGTTCTTGAATAATTCGTTTATTTACTGCGTTTTGTATATGCGTCGTCCCTTAAACGACATTGGCGGAACAGCTCTATTTAAATAAAATTGGCGCCAATAATTAACCGTAGTCATTTAAGCGTTTGACGCAAAGGGGCATTTTCTCCATGTTATTCGAAGCAAAGCGACAAGACTCTCAATGGACAAGGTTAATTTATGACGTCATAAGTAAACCACGTGTTTCGTCACGAGAGTTTTTGCTTTCATACTCAAATAAAATGCATTTCTGCTGGTAATGTTCATATAGTGGGTTGCAGCGCAAATGTAAATATAATCTTATATAAATACGGAACGAAGCTAATTTACAAACATTAAGGATGTTAGAGAACAACCATTTGAATTTCGATGAAAATTGGATAAAGCTAACGCAGGCAATGGCAATCTAAGGGAAGTCAGTTTAATTTCGTACACAATTTCTATGGAAACGAATCCAATCATTGGAATTTGACGGGTGGTATATTTGAATTTTTATAACGGTGAAATGGGAGCTGCCAATGAATGCATTAAACTTATATCCGCTACCATGTAAAGTCACGTGATGTGTACATATTTGGTGAAATCAAAGAGCCATGATTCGGATCCTGTCCTTTGTAACTTCCTAGTCATGTTAGACGCGTGTCGGTGTATGTAGAATCAAATTCCGCCTCGTCTTCGTGTAATCACGTGAGAGTACAACCGAGATGCATATAAAGCTCAAGGCTATTGTATGTACATATAAGTGAAAATGTCGTTACAACCTGCCATTTGACGACATCATCGTGTCTTGTGGTGAGAAATTGCCTGAAAGGTGTAATAAAGACGGAACAGAATCCCCTTTATAAAGTCTTTTTACTGGAAATGTCTGCGAGTCGTATCGCTATAGAAATAACATCTCTCGGTAATGGTACACTTGCATCATCACATGCTATGACGCAGGCAAGATGCACGTGACGGTATCTTTTCGCTCAAGTAGGGTGGTAAACTAATCGATTTTAATTGAGCTTTAAATGCGGTAAATCGCGTGTAAATAAGGCTTGGTTTTGTTTGTATGACTGTAAACTCCATGATTCTATCGTTTTTAGCAAGCTGTTCTAGGCTGGCGTGTTGTTATTTAGCTACATGCGTGAAGTATGTTATGGCTGATGAAAGAAAAAAATCCAATTTCAAATTCCGGGTTTTATTACTATTCAATTATGTCTTTATATGACCCTCATTGTTTTAAGGAGGCAACTCCCAGGACCCTGAACAAAAAATTAATTATATTAGCAGATTCTACATCTTCGTGAATGTGCTTCATTACATGTAAATACGGAAATGTAAGGGTAGAAACGTGCACATATTATCGACAGTTGTTGTTGTAAGCGTGTTTGATAGCACAACCAAGCAAGTTGGGTTTCAGTCGTTACAGACCGTCAAAATACTATTGTTGTTATTCCCTGCTTAACGTTCAGCATTTAGGGTAATGGCCACAACTGGTTCACCCGTTGTCAGTATAATGTGACCGGGCGGCATGCTGTGCTGTGCTTGGTGCTTTCGGCATGGTATTTCAGTGAGATAGCACTTTAAAGTCGGCATCAGATCCGTGCTATCACAAGGAGACAACATACCCTGCCTCCAGCACACATACACACATGCACACATACACTACACAGTGGAGGCACGTCGTTAAATGACCTTAGCTGGTGATAGGACGTTTAAACAAAATAAAACCAAACCAAATCAAGTCTACTCTGCACGGTGTGTCACCTTGGGCGCCTCTTACGACCACGCTTTGCTAAGAAGAAGCGTGTCAAATCGTGTTCAATGTTCCTGACGTGCATGACTGGACCAACAACGAACGGGTTTATTACACTTAACCCTGTAATCTTTATGACAGCTATTATGTGTTTTTGACATTAATAATGTAAAATTTTCAGCGCTTGATCACAATATACCCTTTTCTACATGTACAAATGTATCATCATTGGGGTGGAGGGGGTAAGGGTGAAGTTTAATTGAGTGTTATTTTAAATCTATAAAACGTCGATTACTCTCTACACACCGGGAGATGTCCTAACTTACATTTATTTCTCAGGTCCACGTGTTCAAGATTTCAAGATTTTTTTATTCACTCCAGACACACATTTCGTGTGTAAAACTCCAGACACACATTTCGTGTGTAAAACTCCAGACACACATTTCGTGTGTAACAGGAGGTCACTCTTCAGATACATTTTATAATTTTATGTTGGTACAGATTGTTTTACTAAGTACTCGCCTATACTAGCTACTCGTGTCACGTACCTGAATAATTAACGGACACATATGACACTGTGATTATGTATCTCGGAAAGCCTCGTCCATCACCATCGACGTATCTTATTTTATCTCATTCGCAAATCGTTTCAAACAACAGCAGAACTTCGATCGACTTGGAGTGATTTTTTCCACTTGAACGAGCATACAAAGGGTTTTAAAGATAAACAGCGGCGGCGATGCGTGGGACTGTCATCAAAGATTTATCTTCCGATATCGATTGCGCGGCAAAACAGCACTTTCCACATGTCTATTTTAGCTACTCTGTCGCATCGCCAGTATTGCAAAATTCATCATTACTACAACTGCCAAAACATTTAAATTATGATTGTCAAAAATAGAAAAATAATTTCCTAAAGCAGATAATTTATCTTTGATCAAAATGTGTTTGTCCGGGTTAATTCCCTCCACGTTACAAACTACCTCCGATGCATGTGGCGTTTAAATTTAGCTGAGGGTGAAGCTATTGACGTCGGGCCCCTCGTAGAGACAAAACAGCGCGTTTATACAGAGGAAATGGATTCTAGCACAGGGTTATATATTATATTTTTTTTTATTAGTTTTTAAATTTTAATGAAGTTTTGGTTGACGGAGCTGTACTAGTAACCTGCATTCTGAAAACACGTCCGAAATGAAGAATGTTATTAGAAATTTGTTCTAACATTTATGGAGAAATTGATAATTATTTAAGATCCTATTTCTATTAAGTGAAGAATTATTTAAAGAATTATTTAAAACTAGTTTCGATCAGGCGTTAAATGTTTAAGTAAAGAGTAGTTAAAATAATAATTTTATTAGTATGGATATCTCATTATGCATAGTCGGCTGGGCCTTAACTGTAAGTTTGTTCAAGCTAGATACATTACAAAAGTTAAAGAAACCGTTCAAATAAATGTTCGGATCAAACACGATATCGATTCGTCAGTGGAGAAGATAGTTTATCACATTGTGTTATACCAGTTGTCACCAGTCAAGTGTGTCAAATAAATAAGTAAGTAAGGGGGAGGCTGTTATAATAAGATTGTCAGAACTAAATGAATTATGGCGGTGAACAGGAAAGTGTACTAATAACGGAGAGAGGATTCGTCACATTAGGGTGTCATCTACACCGCGGGGTAGACGATGAGATACTACGGTAAATGTACGTAAGTTACATACGTTACCGTACACTATTGTCTCTCCTGACGACCGTACACTATTGTCTCTCCTGACGACCGTACACTATTGTCTCTCCTGACGACCGTACACTATTGTCTCTCCTGAC